>JASEVX010000045.1:569684-671492 GCA_031761405.1 Serripes groenlandicus | reverse complement strand
CCCTTGGGCAATGCACATTTTCTAGCCTAGTACTGGTTTGTTTACCCATGGGATCATGAATAAGTGAACTGTTGCCGTGATATAACTGAAATAATGTTGAAAGCGGCGTAAAACCCCAATAAATAATAAATAAATGAGCCTGCAAGTGGGAAAGAGTTGTCAATTTATTCCAACCGATTAATCTATCCCCTATAACTGGACTTCTTCTCATTGACTTACACATCAGATTTTATTATACCTTACTAGCAAAATATAACTTCCTATTCTATTAATATTTGCTTCTGTTAAATGCATTGTTTTAAAAATATTGAGAGGAAAAGATGAGCCATTTCTCACAATTTTTCTTATTGGGCTAAATGAATTGTATTGAACTGTCACATTCTGTACTGTACATTTCATCTAAAGACTCAATATCCCTTTTCCACCTGTAGGCACATTTTGAAGCATCTGCAACAACTGTTTTACTCTTTCTAACATACAACAAATCTATAGCAGACAACTTTGAAAACATCTTGGGGAAAAAAAATATGAAAACCGTCTATATATATGCGGGAAAAGGATACAAAATATCGAAAACATTGTGGCAAATTGAGAAAATGCTCATAATGACGTGTCAAAATGCGTATACATGTGGAAAAAGGGTTATTTATTTCGAAAGTCTTCTTCCCTTTTCTGAGAATTCTCACACTGGATCTGATTAATGATTTAATTAAACCCCTTCACCCTCCAAGAAGCGTTTTGAAGCATTGGAAAGGACGGCATTTAAAAAACAAAGAATTTATCTTAACTAGATATTACTCACAAACGAGAAATCTGCTGCAGATGACACCTTGGCAAACAATATTAAAAATTATCGAAAAAATGAAAACATAATTATTGAGTAGAGGTGAAACCAATGTGGCAAAAGGAGAAATTGGTGTTTGGTGTTCTAAGACGCTTTTAACAATTGTTCAGATATATCACGGCATTTCCTGGGTAAGTAACCAGTACTACTGGTCCATTTATCCTGATACCAGCCAGTCAGTTGTAATGCTATAACCCGGAAACCCTGTGAGCACCAAGGAAGGCAGCCATTACTACCATTTTTAAAATCTATGGTATGACCCAGCCGGGGATCGAAACTGCCACCTCCTGCAGCCGAGGCGGATGTTCTGTCACTACACCAACGAGGCAGTTGCTCAATACGAGTAACTTCTTCATTTGCCGCAATGTTCTCATCTCTATTCAACTATTATGCTTTCATTTATCGAGGTTGGCCATAACTTTACTACCTGAATGTTTTCAAAATTGTCTGCTGCAGATTTGTGAATGTATGTGGGAAAGGTTTCAACAATTTCTGTTGTCACTTCTAATGTCCTCTAATCCATTGTGAATCACTATAGTCTGTGTAAATTAAACTGTCACAATATGAATATATAACAAGGTCAGTTCACAACAATATGACTGGAATTCACTAATGTTAACATTATTTTAAAACTCCATTATATGGGTGCAGGTCAGACATTTCAGTTATCAGTTATTAATTAACGCTTTCCCACATATAGACACTTTCTGATGCCTCTGTAGCAGACAACTTTTGAAAACATTGTGGCAAAAGGAGAAATTGCTCATGATGAGCAATTTCACCTTTTGCCACAATGTTTTTAATTCTATTCACTAATTGTAATTTCATTTATAGAGATATTCCATATTTTGATAATATTGCTGTTTTCAAAGTCATCTGCTACAGATTTGTTGTATGTGGGAATGGGTTAAACATTTACCTGTGTCATATTTCATGATTTTTACAATACCAATACCCCTCTGTTTCTAATAATGTTTAAGTCGAGTCCTGGTAGCTCAGTCGGTAACGACGCGGGCTGTCAATCCAGGGGTTGTGAGTTTGAAACCCGGCTCGGCCATCTTTCTTTCCGACGTTTGACAAAAGTCATTGCGAATGCATCATTCGTCTTTCACCAATGGGCTAAGTCTATGTGGAAAAGCAGCCAGTTGCTTGGGAAGATTGTTATGTGGTCCGTACTGGTGTGCGAAAACCAGGAAACACATGAGTTACTAAGGTGAACTGGCCGCAGTGATATGACTGAGAAATTGCTAAAAACGGCGTTAAACCCCAATCAATCAATCAATCAATCTAATAATGTTTAGATAGTGATTAATCCTTTCCCTCATATAGACACTTTCTGATGCCTCTGCAGCAGACGACTTTTTAAAAACATAGTGACAAAAGAAGAAATTGCTCAAAACAAGCAATTTCTCCTTTTGCCACAATGTTTTCCACTTTTAGTCATAGGTTATCCGATCAATTATAGAGATTTTCTAATTTTTGACAAAATATGTTTAAAGTCGTCTGCTGCAGTTTTGTTGTATGAGGAAAAGTGTTAAGCCACAATAGTGAATTTAAGATATATACATTTTGTATATAAAGTAAACTGACCTTATTATGTATTCATTATGTTACAGTACAATTTACACAGATAATACCCATGTACACATTCCTTATTCCCCCTGTCCCAATTGTACACATTCCTAATATTCCCCATGTATTAACCCATTCCCACATACAGAAGGTGCGAGCTTCTGCAGCAGATGACTTTTGCCAAAATGTTCTCAACTATTTTCAATTATCAAATTTTCATTTCCCAGATATTTTATGTTTTTGGCCTAGATGTTTTCAAAGTCGTCTGCTGCATCTTTGTTATATGAGGGATAGGGTTTAGCTTATCTGTTTATAAATGAATCAAAGTCTAAAAAAAAAACCAATGAAATAGAAGGTTGGAGATTGATCGTGCACTTATGTTAAAAAGCAAAAGTGTGCATTTACTGTAAGTACTGAGTTATAAGACTCTCTAAACTATAGTCGAGCCCCGGTAGCTCAGTCAGTAGCGATGCGGGCTGTCAATCCAGGGGTTGTGAGTTCAAATCCCGGGCTCGTCCAACTTTCTTTCCGACGATTGACAAAAGTCAATGCGACATGCGTCATTCGTCTTCCACCAATGGGCTAAGTCTATGTGGAAAAGCAGCCAGTTGCTTGGGAAGATTGTTGTGTGGAGTACTGGTGTGAGAAAACCAGGAATTGCATGAGTAGGTGAACAAGCCGCCGTGATATAACTGAGAAATTGTTAAAAACGGCGTTAAACCGTTCAATCAATCAATCTCTGGACTATAAGAGGCAGCCCTGATGTCTCGAATCTATATGTTCATACTTGACTCTCCTATAAGATGCAGTCAGATTTCTAAAGTTTACGTAAAAAAGAGAAAGAAATGATAGTTATTATGAGCAATGGTTTCTGTAGTAAACACATCAAAATTCGAGGGCTTGGCGTGAAACGGTTGTAACTCAATTTGGTACTTTTTTACCAAGGTTAATCACCTCGCCATAAACTCTTTATAAGCGTTAAATCATTTTTACAAAGGGGTCAAAATTGCCACTAAACCATGGTTTTCAAAATAGGTTTTTAGTTACAACCGTCTCACGCCAAGCCCTTGAAATGTAGATATTGTCAGGGCACCCCCCACCCCTCAACAAATTTCACAAATTAACTTTCTTTTATCACTTGAAAAAAACCACAGAATATCTCTAAAATAATTAAAAAGAGTGGATTTCGAAAAAATTTGATTTCCAATCATTTTAGAAGCAATTTTCAAACTTATTTTTAATATGCTATATGATTTCTCATAGAGGCGTTAGATTCAAGGTTAATTTTGATTCTCCCCTTTAAACAGACAGCTGTCGACTTTTGATAACAATGTGTTTTTAAATTTTATAGTTTTTCCTGAAATGTTTCAAAAGAAAATGCCATAAAAAATCAATCAGATGATGTACGTTACAATGATAATTTTTTTTATAAGATCAGAGGTAGATCTATTATAATCCATTTAATTAAATTTTAACCTTCTATTTCCATTTTTATCCCAATGTTATCAAAATTCAACTGCAGAAGCATCAAAATGCATCTGCAGGTGGGAAAGGATTAATTAAATGGACTTATTAAATAACAAAAACAGATATCAATGAAAAAAAATAATAATAGAGGTAAATAAAAAAAAAGATGAAACAAAGATAAAAAAAGAAAGAAAAGAAAGAAAAGAAAAAGGTTCAGTACAAAAATTAATAGAGTAATAAGTTACAAAAGTTTTCTTGAAAAGAAAAGAATAAATAGATAAAGAAGTATTTTTAGATATAAGAAAATCAAAATGGAAAATATAGGAGTTTAATTTGAGCTGAAATCGTTCAGTATTTAGGTACATATAAATATGAACTCTTCCAAATATGCAGAATCATTTTGAAACATCTGCTGCAGACAACTATTGAAATTAATGTTGCTTTAATTATTCAATAATTTATATTATCATACCTCACATGACTTTGTAATGTTAAATTCTCATATACTCATCATGGGCAATTTCTTACTGTCTCATGCTAACAGTTCGTTTTTGACCAGTTAACAGTATACAGTTACATGGCACGCGCGTTAAAATATTTGTTATGCACGTCTCATGACGTCATTTCAAACAATAACGTCACCTTTTAGACGCGCGTGCAATTGTAACAGTATACTGTTAACCGATATATATTCATATGTGTGTGTTACATTGTAGTTGATCTACCCATGTTCCCTTCCCCTACAAAGTTACAGAATAAATTGAATAAACTTGAATTTTGTTCGGTATAATGAAATAAATATTGCATGGCTTCCAGTGTGACAGTACATACTGTCAACATTCGGGTAAACATTCGGCTTCCCCTCGGGTAACAGTATTTTCCTCATGTTGACAATATGTACTGTCACACTGGAAGCCATGCAATATTTATATATTTTCATTTATATATAGATATTCCATAGACCTTTTAGGCAGACTTTCTCTCCGTGTTAGAAAGGATTAATGATGAACAGACTTTACAATCTTGTAACATCTAAGTCCTTAACCCTCTTTCCACATGGAGACACATTTTGATGCCAAATTGCAGCAGAATACTTTTGAAAAAATTATGGCAAAAGGAGAAATAGCTAGATTATAATGAGCAATATCTCCATTTGCTTCAATATTTTTAACACTATTTAATAATTTATCTTCATTTGTAGAGAATTTCATATATTTTATAAGATGTTTTCAAAGTTATCTGCTGCAGATTTTATTTGTTGTATGTGGGAAAGGGTTAACCTTTCCCTTATATAGATGTTTTCTGATACCTCTACATCAGACAGCTTTATAAAAACATGATGACAAAAGAAGAAATTGCTCAAAGCAAGCAATTTCTCCTTTTGTCACACGTTTTCAACTCTGTTCAATAACTATATTTTCATTTGAAGGGAGTTTCGGGTATGTTTTTAAAGTAGTTTTGCTGCAGGTTTGTTGTATGTGGGAAAAGGTTAGAGACTATTAATTTTTAATGAATAAAATAAAACTTGTCATTAATTTTTCATAAGAATGTTTTATTTATGATTTTGTCACCAGTCCTGGCCATGTCAATTTAAATGTTGAATCTTGTTTTTCAGAGCGAAGTCAGATGCAAGAGTTCTTCCAGTCGGAGTTGAGACGTCTTAAAACCAGCCTTGGAAATCAAGCTAAGCAATTTAAAAAACCGAAACCGTGAGTTATGATTTTAACTTAACTTCTACCCTGATAGAGACTGCATTTGACGCTGCAGAGAATCTTTTAACAAACACTAATCAAGAATCTGCAGCACATGACAAATTGAAACATCTTCTCAAAATATTGAGCATCTCTAGAAAGGGAGGTATTAATTTCCCTTTCCCTCATATAGACGCTTTCTGACGCCTCTGCAGCAGACGGCTTTTTGGAAACATAGTGACAAAAGAAGAAATTGCTCAAAACGAGCAATTTCTCCTTTTGCCACAATGTTTTTTCAGTTTTAGTCATAGGTTATCAATTTCTCCTTTTGCCACAATGTTTTCCAGTTTTAGTCATGGGTTATCCATAGGTTATCCATTCAATTATAGAGATTTTCTATTTTTTGACAAAACACGTTCAAAGTCGTCTGCTGCAGAATTGTCGTATGAGGGAAAGGGTTAATTAACGAATACAGTTGAAAACAGTTCATGACAAAAGGAGAAATGAGCAAATTCTCCTTTTATCATGATGATTTCAAAAGTTATCTGCTGCAGACGCATCACAATCCATCTGCAGACGCATCACAATCCATCTGCAGATGCATCACAATCCATCTGCAGATGACTATGTTGAGTAACCTGCCGTAGATGACTTTTGAAAAACATCGTGACAAAAAGAGAAATTGCTACTAACGAGCAATTTCTCTTTTTGCCTTAATATTTTCAACTCTATTCAATATAATCATACTTTCAACTTTAGAGAATTTCCGCATGTATGACTGGAAGTTTTCAAAGTCGTCTGCTGAAGATTTGTTGTATGTGGGAAAGGTTAACTGAACCAATATTCTTTCAAGTAACAATTTGGCCAATCAGCTGTCAATTCTTACAGAGTTCATTCACAAACAAGTGGTTGATAAACTGTTTTAGCCTTAGGCCAACATTTTTAGCTCTTAACTGGCCAAAGGCCAGAAGAGCTTATGCCGATGTGTGGTGTCCGTCGTCCGTGCATCCGTGCATCCGTAAACAATTGCTTATGAACGCGATACAGTATTCAGTTTTGATTGTATCTCAATCCGGCCATGCAAGACTGGATTATGGCCCTTGAAATTGTCAAAATTGCTATAATACAGCTTGTGAACGCGATAAAGTGTTCAGTTTTGATTGTATCTCCATCAAACTGATACAGTAGTTAGATATCCATGAAAGCTCGGTTCCAATTGCAAACCAGCTAGATCTGCCTATGCAAGACTGGATTATGGCCCTTGAAATTGTCAAAATTGCTATAATACAGCTTGTGAACGCGATAAAGTCTTCAGTTTTGATTGTATCTCCATCAAACTTATACAGTAGTTAGTTATCCATGAGAGCTCGGTCCCTTTCGCAAACCAGCTAGATCCGCCTAAGCAAGACTGGATTATGGCCCTTGAAATTGTCAAAATTGCTATAATACAGCTTGTGAACACAATAGAACCTCCATTTACTATCCGATCTTCACCAAACTTAGGTAGTAGTTAAATATTGATGAGAGCTTGGTTCCTTTCGCAAACCAGGCAGATCCGCCCATGCAGACTGGATTATGGCCCTTGAAATTGTCAAAATTGCTATAAAACAGCTTGTGAACACAATAAAGCCTCCATTTACTATCCGATCTTCACCATACATACAATGCTCTGGATTGAAAATGACCAAAGAACCATCCCAGTAGAGCATAGGCCCTCATGGGCCTCTTGTTTTATTATCTGTTTTACGAGATTTTTTGTTTTATCATATTACAAGATGAACGAACGTTAGTATTCAAAATGCCTGTTTTCTGCACTGGATATAGCCTAACAGTTTTTGCATTGCAGAAGGGGGAGGAAGTGTACCTCTCCCACCAACCCCAACAGTGTGTTTAACCCTTTCCCTCATATAGACGCTTTCTGACGCCTCTGCAGCAGACGGCTTTTTGAAAACATAGTGACAAAAGAAGAAATTGCACAAAACGTGCAATTTCTCCTTTTGACACAATGTTTTCCACTTTTTGTCATAGGTTATCCATTCAACTATAGAGATTTCGCCATGTTTTGACAAAATACATTCAAAGTTGTCTGCTGCAGAATTGACGTATTAGGGAAAGGGTTAACACATTTTGAGGAAACCTTGAACCAAGTGCTTAGAATGTTTGAAATACAGAATAACACGCCTCTGACAGACCATGGTTATCTGCGTTTTCTCTCAAATATATTGTCAATTTTATTTCTGTTCAACTCAAATAATGAGGTCGGCGAAAAAATATAAAAAATAAAATGAACTCAAAACTGTTTTATTTTTATTTCATTTTTGGAAAAAATTGGGCAGGCATTCTCGTAAAACGGAAAAATAAAAAAATGTTGGCCTTAATCTTTCAAGCGGTAGATGAACCGTTTTTTGTGCTGATAAAATGTTTTGCGTCAGGTGCCCTGGATGTAAGAGAATGAGTAAATGCCATAATGTAATGTATTATTCATTGACAGTATTCCTCCTGAGCAATTTCTCCTTTTCCCAATGTTTTCAACTCCATTGAGTTTCACTAATTATGTTTTATACATTATTTCTTTAACAAATCCATGAAAATGTCTCATGAAAATACCATGCCTAATTTGACTGTTAACCCTTTCCTTCGTTCGACAATTCTGCAGCAGACGACTTTGAACATATTTTGTCAAAAAATAGAAAATCTCTACAATTGAATGGTTAACCTATGACTAAAAGTGGAAAACATTGTGGCAAAAGGAGAAATTGCTCGTTTTGTGCAATTTCTTCTTTTGTCACTATGTTTTCAAAAAGCTGTCTGCTGCAGGGGTATCAGAAAGCGTCTATATGAGGGAAAGGGTTAAATCAGATGAGCTATATGGGACCATCACAGTCCTCTTGTTCAACGTTTGTTTTCAATGTTGTTAGCAGCAGCCTTGTTAACCCTTTCCCTCATATAGACGCTTTCTGACGCCTCTGCAGCAGACGTCTTTTTGAAAACATAGTGACAAAAGAAATAATTGCTCAAAACGAGCAATTTCTCCTTTTGACACAATGCTTTCCACTTTTAGTTATAGGTTATCCATTCAATTATAGAGATTTTCTATTTTTTGACAAAATATGTTCAAAGTCGTCTGTTGCAGAATTGTCGTATGAGGGAAAGGTTTAAAAGACTTTCGGGTCAGGGCCGTCTGTTTGTCTATATGGTATTATCGCCCTGCATTGAACTGTATATTCAGTTAACCCTTTCCCACATACAGCTAGACGCTTTCTGACGCCTCTGCTGCAGACGACTTTTGTTGAAAAACATTCTGACAAAAGGATAAATTGCTCATAACGAGCAATTTATCCTTTTGCCACAATCGTTTCAACTTGATTTATATTAAACTCACATTTATTGAGATTTTTCATGTTTTCGTCTAGATGTTTTCAATGTCATCTACTGCAGATTTGTTGTATTTGGGAAAGGGTTATATCACGGTGTTTCCTTGGTATATTACCAGTACTGCTGGTAGTATATTACCAGTACTGCTGGTAGGCTTAACCTGACACCAGCACATCAGTTTGAATGTGCCCCGCCCCTTATACCATTTATAAAAGTCTTTTGTATGACCTGATTGAACTCGGATCTCCCACTCTAGAAGTGAAAGTGCTAACCATTACTTCACTGTGATGGTAACGATTATAATCAGATAAGTGGAAATTGTAATAATGTTAGAAACATGACAATTTCACACAGTTGATTTATAAACATTTTAGTGGATATGTAATAATGTTAGAAACATGACAATTTCACATGGTTGATTTATAAACATTTTAGTGGATATGTAATAACGTCTAAGAAACATGACAATTTCACATGGTTGATTTATAAACAGATAAGTGGATATTGTAATAATGTAAGAAACATGACAATTTCACATGGTTGATTTATAAACATTTTAGTGGATATGTAATAATGTTAGAAACATGACAATTTCACATGGTTGATTTATAAACAGATAAGTGGATATTGTTATAATGTTATAAACATGACAATTTCACACGGTTGATTTATAAACAGATAAGTGGAAATTGTAAAAATGTTGGAAACTTGACAATTTCCACGTGGTTGATTTATAAACAGATAAGTGGATATTGTAATAATGTTAGAAACATGACAATTTCACACGGTTGATTTATAAACATTTTAGTGGATATGTAATGATGTTAGAAACATAACAATTTCACATGGTCGATTTATAAACAGATAAGTGGATATTGTAATAATGTTAGAAACATGACAATTTCACACGTTTGATTTATAAACATTTAAGTGGATATTGTAATAATGTTAGAAACATAACAATTTCGCACGGTTGATTTATAAACAGATAAGTGGATATTGTAAAAATGTTAGAAACTTGACAATTTCAGGCGGGCATTCTACCCTGATGTCTACGCCGACCTAGTGCCGTACTGCAACACACATGAGGCCAATTTTCTTATAAACATGGTAAGTATTTGGTAGAGGTATATACAGAGGATATTACATGAGTGGTCATTCAATACGGAATTTATTAAACAAGTTTTCTGAAATTGATAAGAACGAGACTTGGCGAGTTTTTATCACTTTTAGAAAACGAGTTTAATAAATTTCATATTGAATGACCACGAATGTAATGTTCTTTTTATATCATAAATACTAATTTAATAATTTACAGCCCTATATCCATATAAACGTCACTATAAAGCGTGCGTATTTACAACGCTAAACGTTACATTATGATTACACTAGTTATATATCAAAAAATATTACACTAGTTATATATCAAAATTATTACACTAGTTATATATCAAAAATATTACACTAGTTATATATCAAAAATATATAGAATGACGTTATTTCATGCTGGCGACGTCATTTATGATATAAATGACTCTTATCCCCACAGTATCTCTCTTATCATCCATCCAAAATCTATGTTGTTGGTACTCAAAAGATTGGTCTTATTGAGAGGATTCTTTTGAGTACCCACAACATAGGATTAGAGTGTCAAATAAGGATTTTAGATCATGAAATACGCCCCTAATCTAGAGCTCTGGTCATAAGGTTTTGGTGATCAATAGTTTTTTCAAACATACATCTTCCTGATTACCGTTAAATAATTGTATTCATTTGCCACAGTGTTTTCAACTCTTTTCAATAAATATAATGTCATTCATAGAGGTTAAAATCTTTTTTGCAGAGATGTTTTCAAAGTGGTCTGCTGCAGAATTGTTGTATGTTGCAAAGGGGGGGTTAATAGACCAAACTTCAACAAGTAATCTTTAACCCTTTCCCTCATATGCCTCTGCAGCAGACGGCTTTTTGAAAACATAGTGACAAAAGAAGAAATTGCTCAAAACGAGCAATTTCTCCTTTTGCCACATTGTTTTCCATTTTTAGCTCGACTATTCGAAGAATATGAGAGCTTTACTACTCGCCCCAGCGTCGGCGTCGGCATCCGGTTAAAGTTTTAGGACAAGTTGGCATTTTCATTCATAAGTATTTGTGCTAGGGCTTTCATGTTTGGAATATGGTTACATTTTATACCTTTCTTCACATTGAATGCTGAAGATGCCGAGTTTGACTTTCTTTTTGGGGTAAAAAACCTGATTTTGGGTGGTTCAAGTTTTAGGGCAAGTTGGAATTTTATTTTATTTTTTAATTTTTCTCAATAAGTACTTGTGCTAGGGCTTTCATATTTGGAATATAATTACATATAATACCTTTCTTCACACACATTGAATGCTGAAGATGCTGAGTGTAACCTTCTTTTTGGGGTCAAAAACATGATTTTGGGTGGTTAAAGTTTTAGGGCAAGTTGGAATTTTCATTTTTTTTTAAATTTTTCTCAATAAGTACTTGTGCTAGGGCTTTCATATTTGAAATATAATTACATATAATACCTTTCTTCACATTGAATGCTGAAGATGCTGAGTGTAACCTTCTTTTTGGGGTCAAAAACATGATTTTGGGTGGTTAAAGTTTTAGGGCAAGTTGGAATTTTCATTTTTTTTTAAATTTTTCTCAATAAGTACTTGTGCTAGGGCTTTCATATTTGAAATATAATTACATATAATACCTTTCTTCACATTGAATGCTGAAGATGCTGAGTGTGACCTTCTTTTTGGGGTCAAAAACATGATTTTAGGTGGTTAAAGTTTTAGGGCAAGTTGGAATTTTCATTTTATTTCTTTTCTCGATAAGTACTTGTGTTAGGGCTTTCATATTTGGAATATAATTACATATAATACCTTTCTTCACATTGAATGCTGAAGATGCTGAGTGTGACCTTCTTTTTGGGGTCAAAAACATGATTTAAGGTGGTTAAAGTTTTAGGGCAAGTTGGAATTTTCATTTTATTTTTTTTCTCGATAAGTACTTGTGTTAGCTGGGCTTTCATATTTGGAATATAATTACATATAAAACCTTTCTTCACATTGTATGTTAAAGCTGCTGAGTGTGACTTTTTGAGGTAAAAAACATGATTTTTGTTCGATTTTGAGAATTTGAGATAAATTCATAATATTTGGTTACGTTCCTTTCTATTTGTGATCATTCATTCAAATCACTTTATAATTCACACTTTTGTTAAGGACCATCACACAATTAGGTTAGATAACTCCATTGTATCTTAAATATGGAGTTATTGCCCTTTATTTACTTAGGAAATTTGATTTTTTAAGTTATATATATTTAAATATATGTATCTATTCAGTTGCTTTTACATATATAGTATATATGATTTAAAAGTACTTAAGTGCAATATAATGAAATAGTGCTTTATGTGAATAAGCGCCATATAGTCGAGCACGCTGTCCTCCGACAGCTCTTGTTAGTCATAGGTTATCCATTAAATTATAGAGACTTTCTATATTTCAAAAAAATGTGTTCAAAGTCGTCTGCTGCAGAATTGTTGTATGAGGGAAAGGGTTAAACTGATCAATTTTGAAAAAAATGTAATTACGAAAATGGAATGTCTGGAAAAAGTATACTTTTGATACAGAGTTGAAAGATTGTTGGAAAAGGAGAATTTGTTCATTAGGAGCATTTTTACAATGTCAATATGCTGCTGACAAAATGTCATCTGTGTGTATTGGGAGCAAAGAAGTGAAATGTAATATCAGCTCAATCTGAGTGTATCGGGAGCAAAAAAGTGAAATGTAATATCAGCTCAATCTGAGTGTATCGGGAGCAATAAAGTGAAATGTAATATCAGCTCAATCTGAGTGTATCGGGAGCAATAAAGTGAAATGTAATATCAGCTCAATCTGAGTGTATCGGGAGCAAAAAAGTGAAATGTAATATCAGCTCAATCTGAGTGTATCGGGAGCAATAAAGTGAAATGTAATATCAGCTCATCTGTGTGTATCGGGAATCAGCAAACAAGTGAAATGTAATATCAGCTCATCTGTGTGTATCAGGAGCTTCAAAAATCTTCTCCTACTAAACCAGTTAACCAATTTCAAAATGATTTTACAGGAATGATCCTTTAGGTGGTCCTTTATTTGTATATTAAGTGAAAATTTAAAAATCTTCTGCTCCAAAGGCATAGGCCAGATTTAAAAATACTTTGTCACAAATGTTCGTTTGATGACCCTCTACCAAGGCAGTTCAAAATTTCCGATCAGTTGATATAAATGGCCTCCAGAGGGCGGTGTTAGTTTTCTTTAAACATGTATGTATCGAGTAAGAACATTGCAAACTATTTAAGTTCTGTTAAATTAGGTGAGCGATATAGGACCATCATGGTACTCTTGTTTATATCTGTATTAAAACCTGAATATGGTTATAATGCCAGTTATAATGCCGGTTGTAATGAAAAACAAACGGGTGACATGATTAAATAATAAAATGAATTTTTTATGTGTATTATACCCCGAATACAATTATAAGGCGAAAGAAACGGGTGACATGACGAAATAATAAAATGTACTTTTTATGTGTATTACAGCCCGTAAACGGTTATAAGGCGAAACAAACGGATGACGTTTCAAAATCTACGGAAAAGAAAGAGCCTGTGGATCCAGAAGATGATGTAAGGCTTTACCTTTTCTCACAAACAGACACTTTCTGACGTCTCTACAGCAGACGGCTTTTTGAAAACATAGTGACAAAAGAAGAAATTGCTCAAAACGAGCAATTTCTCCTTTTGCCACATTAAGTCAAAGGTTATCCATTCAAATATAACATTTTCTATTCTTTGACAAAATGTGTTAAAAGTCGTCTGCTGCAGAATTGTCATATGAGGGAAAGGGTTAATCCTTTCCCACATATAGACACTTTCTGACGCCTCTGCTGCAGTCTGATTCAAGTCTCGTCTACATTGATACACAGCCTAAACCAACACAGATGTTTTTTATTTCATTTTTATACGCCCGTTTTGAAAAAATGGATCGTGTTATAGTTTTACCTACGGCGTACGGGCGGGCTGGCGGGCGGGCGGCATCCAGTATGTTGACAGCTCAATAACTTTAGAAGCCTTTGTCCAATCATCACCAAATTTGGTCAGAATGTGTATTGGCATAATATCTTGGACAAGTTTGATAACTTACTACGTTATCTTGGTCACTACACACTCCCTCGAAATGGCCAAAACTGTACTAACAGTGTCTGCTCTCTAAATTTGCCTGATGTACAACCAATTATCACTATACCTAATTGGTCTCAAAAAAACAGGACAGGTGTATTTTGTGACATTTGGCGCTCTTGTTATTTGTAAATATGCCTAATTAGTTGTTTTTACCATTTTGATGGCTTCATTTGCCTGCGATGCACTAAGCCCTGACAGTAACAAAGTAGAAGTAGATGTTAGCTGGTCTCTAAATCATGAAAGGTTGGATGAGAGCGCTAATTTGTAACGTTACTGTATGGAAATAGTTCAGTTCTTAGCATTACCTGAAAAATCTGAGTGCAATATCAATGCGTGCAATATCAATGCGTGCAATATCAATGCGTGCAATACAATGTGTGCAATATCAATGCGTGCAATATCAATGCGTGCAATACAATGTGTGCAATATCCACTGATATTGAATCCTTTTACTAAATGGAAAATAGAACTATATCAAAGTATACAATAAGGTGTAATATTATTGAATAGAGTTTTAATATTTATACCCCCTTCGAAAAAGAGGGGGTATATAGGAGTCACTGTGTCGGGCTGTCTGTCTGTCTGTCTGTCGGTCGGAAGCCATATTTTGTTCGGCCTATTTCTTACAAACCACTGGATGGATTTCAATAAAATTTTACATGAAGCTTCTATACCAAGAGGAGATGTGCATATCCTAAGGGGGTTACAATTGCATGTTATTTTACAGAGGTGTGGCCCTTTTACTTATTAAGTTATGGTGTAGGTCATGGTGCTGTTTAGGGGGGTATTTATCATCTTCAGTGATAGTTTTAGTTTAATTTGGAGTAGAAACCAATTATATCATAATAATACATTTCTAAACACAATGCTAAGACCAAGGGTATAATTGCTATGTAAAAGATTCTGTTAACCCTTTCCCACATGTTATGGTTTACTTATTAAGTTATGGTGTAGGTCATGGTGCTGTTTAGGGGGGTATTTATCATCTTCAGTGATAGTTTTAGTTTAATTTGGAGTAGAAACCAATTATATCATAATAATACATTTCTAAACACAATGCTAAGACCAAGGGTATAATTGCTATGTAAAAGATTCTGTTAACCCTTTCCCACATGTTATGGTTTACTTATTAAGTTATGGTGTAGGTCATGGTGCTGTTTAGGGAGGTATTTATCATCTTCAGTGATAGTTTTAGTTTAATTTGGAGTAGAAACCAATTATATCATAATAATACATTTCTAAACACAATGCTAAGACCAAGGGTATAATTGCTATGTAAAAGATTCTGTTAACCCTTTCCCACATGTTATGGTTTACTTATTAAGTTATGGTGTAGGTCATGGTGCTGTTTAGGGGGGTATTTATCATCTTCAGTGATAGTTTTAGTTTAATTTGGAGTAGAAACCAATTATATCATAATAATACATTTCTAAACACAATGCTAAGACCAAGGGTATAATAAAATTATTGCTATGTAAAAGATTCTGTTAACCCTTCTGATGCATTTGTAGCAGTCGACTTTAGAAAACTAAAAGTTGAATACCAACACTTGGTCATTTTGACCTTGACCTTGACCTTGAGTTACAAGCCAATCTAAACCTTTTGACTTTGAAAAAGTTTCGTCAAAAATAAAGAAACTTATAATCTATAGCCAGTTGTTTGAAAAGAATGTTGTGTTGAGTGCTGGTGTGAGAAAGCTAGGAAACACATGAGTAGGTAAATTTGCTGCCGTGATATGACTGACTTCTTTTTGAAAATGGCGTGAACCCTTTCCCACATACAATAAATCTGCAGCAGATGACTTTGAAAACATAGTGACAAAAACCTGAAAAATCTCCATAAAAGATAGCTTAATTGTTAAAAAAAGTTGAAAACATTGTGGCCAAAGGTGAAATTGCTCATCATGAGCAATTTCACCTTTGGCCACAATGTTTTCAAAAGTCATAGATAGTAAAATAATTGAACAGAGTTGAAAACATTGTAATAAAAAGGAGAAATTGGTCATCATTCATTTTTCTTGTTAATCCTAGAAGGAGCTGCAGTTTACAACTCGATCGACCGCGATTCGTTTGTGCGACCCCTGGCACAGTCTGAACATGGACAGGAACATTCTTCCCAAACTCGAGACAGCCGAATTGAGACAGAAACGAATGGACTCAATGAGGGCAAATCCCAAACCAAAGTATGTACAATTTTTTTTTCAATAATGGACCAGTTTATTAATTAATTTATCATATACCCAGTCTTTTAGATATTTCTCAGCCCTGTGTTCGATGAGAAACACAACACAGTACATGTTTGTTTCAGTAATTTTGTTTCATCTGAATGAAATGGGTTTTCATGTTTTAATTATCCCACATATAGAAATGAAGCTTTCATCTCGGGAACTCAACTACAATGTGACGTTCTGGCGGGATTAAATGTAGGACAAACATCTCTGGTTATACTTAAATAATGGAGATGTTCTGTTTCCATATGTTAGCATAGCTGTTTTAACCCTTTCCCTCATACAACAATTAAATCTGCAGCAGACGACTTTGAACGTATTTTGTCAAAAAATAGAAAATCTCCATAATTGAATGGATAACCTATGACTAAAAGGGGAAAACATTGTGGCAAAAGGAGAAATTGCACGTTTTGTGCAATTTCTTCTTTTGTCACTATGTTTTCAAAAAGCCGTCTGCTGCAGAGGCGTCAGAAAGCATCTATATGAGGGAAAGGGTTAAAAATCCTCTGCTGCTGACCAGTATCTGAGAATGATATATTTCAGCCAAGTTGGGTACCATTGATTGATTGATTGGGGTTGAATGACATTTTTATAACAATTCTTTAGTCATATCATGGGAGCCAGTTCACCTACCAATGTGCTCCCTGGCATTCTCACATCAGTGCTCGACACAACAGTCTTTCCAAACAACTGGCTGATTTTCCACAAAGACTGTAAGCCTATTGGTTTAAGATGAATGAGGCTTATTTCATTGACTTTTACCAAATGTCGTGAAGAATGTTGGCCTAGCTCAGATTTACAGTTCACAGCATTACTTACCAAGCTACAGGGCTTGGCTTCATGTCGCGTAAACACAAACCTTCAGTGGTTGAAAAAAATATGCAGACCAGATTGCAAGGCTTAACCCTTTTCCACTGACACATTTTGATGCCTCTGCAGCAGACGACATTAAGAAAAATTGAGATGAAAGGAGAAATTGCTCATGATGAGCAATATCTTGCTTTCTCAGTTGTCTGCTGCAGAATTGTTGTATATGAGAAAGGGTTAACCTTTTCCCACATATAACAAATCTGCAGCAGACGACTTTGAACATATTTTGCCAAAAAATCAAAAATCTCTATAATTGAATGGATAACCAATAAAAATATTGTTGCAAAAGGAGATGGAGCAATTTCCTCTTTTGTCACAATGTTTTCAAAAGACATATGCTGCAGAGGCATCAGAAAGTATCTATATGAGGGAAAGGGTTAAAGTTCTGCAGGTCGGTTTTGTCGTGACATGGCTCAATTTACGTATATGCAGATATAGATGGTCAATAACTCAGGGAGGAAATGTGTATGTATTAACGCATTAACCACGTTCCCATATATTTATAACAAGTCTGCAGCAGACAACCTGAAAAAACATCTCGACACTTATATGGAGAATCTTCCTAAATGAAGACGTACTTATTGAATAGAGTTGAAAAACATTGTGTCAAAAGGAGAAATTGCACGTTTTGAGCAATTTCTTCTTTTGTCACAATGTTTTCAAAAGTATTCTGCTGCAGAGGTGTCATAAAGTGTCTACATGAGGGAAAGGGTTAAAGCATTAACAGCTTTCCTATGTACAGATGCATTTTGATTCATCTGTAGTAGATGACTTTTGAAAACAATTTGCCAATAATAAATAATACTTTCATTTATAGAGATTATTCAGATGTTTGCCATGATATTTTTCAAAGACATCTGCTTCAGATTTGCTGTTTGTTGGAAAGGGTTTAAACTGTGTTTTCATAGTAAGCTAGATTATTGGGATGTATTGTAAATAGTAGTCAAATTATTTTGTTTGTGGAAAACTGGGTTTTAAATTTGTCACAATTTGTTCAAGGATCAGATTTTATGTTGGAAAAGTACTTATATTTAAGTATGATTGTGTACTTTAAAGCTTAAATTGTTGTGTTTGTAGAAACTGGTATGTTTGTTTTCAAGATGGTTTAACACTGGTATTAAGGGATTATGGTTTTAAGAATAATATTCTATGTTGTTAGAAAACTGGTATTTTGGTTGATTGATTGGGGTTTAATGCCATTTTTAACAATTTCTCAGTTATATCACGGCGGCCAGTTCACCTACTCATGCATTTCCTGGTTTTCTTACACCAGTACTCCACACAACAAACTTCCCAAGCAACTGGCTGCTTTTCCACATAGACTTAGCCCATTGGTGGAAGACGAATGGTCGACGCATGTCGCATTGACTTTTGTCAATCGTCGGAAAGAAACTTGGCCGAGCCGGGATTCGAACTCACAACCCCTGGATTGACAGCCCGCGTCGCTACAGATTAAGCTACCGGGTATTTTGGATTAGTTTTAAAAATGTTTCATTACATGTTGAAGGTTCAAAAAGGTAACCTTTTCCAAAATGCAGACGCAACTTGAAACATCTGCAGTGGAGGACTTTTAGAAACATTATCACGAAAGGAGTAATTGTTCATAATTCAATAATAATATTTTGTTACACAGAATAATAGGTTTTAATAGCCTGGTAATACATTTATAGAGTTTTTCTATATTTTTGCATAATTATGGACTAATTCAAAGTCGTCTTCTGCAGATTTGTTGTATGTGGGAAAGGGCTAACAAAATTAAGATGATAATAATACAACTGTATGTGTGTTACTCTGCCCATTTTGTGCTGATGATGATGATGTCTGAATGACCTGAGGACCAGCTAATTGGCCAACCTGAGCAAAAAACAGAGATTTGTATTTACCTGCAATACTTAATTGTATCTCGTTGAGCGATGGTCAGGCCCTGGTAGAGAAGAGGACTCCAAATTGTGACAATTTTTATTTGTCTTCCACCAATAGGCTAACAGTCTATGTGGAAAAGAAGCCAGTTGCTTGGAAGGACTGTTGTGTGGAGTACTGATGTGAGAAAGTCAGGAAACATGGATAGGTGAACTGGCTACTGTGATATGACTAAAAACCGTGTTGTAAACGGCATTAAACCCGGATTAATCAGTTAATCATTTTCATATGTGGTCCCATTATGTGTTATAATAATAAATATGGTTATTTTAGTGACCATGCAAAGACCAATTAGTCATTCTCATTATGTGGTCCCATTTACTCATGTTATAATTATAAATATGGTTATTTTATTGACCATAGACCTGAATTGGTCATTCTCATTATGTGGTCCTATTATGTGTTATAATAATAAATATGGTTATTTTAGTGACAATTAATAGACCAATTAGTCATTCTCATTATGTGTTATAATGATAAATATGGTTATTTTAGTGAAAACAGACCTAATACGTAAGTGGATTTGTCTATTAATAGGTGTCTTGAATCTGCTGAGTGCAAAGTCATTTGGACAGTGAGGTTTTTGCAATTAAACCTTTCCCACATACAACAAATCTGCAGCAGACAACTTTAAAAACATCTAGATAAAAACATGGAAAATTAGTTAAATTACTATAAATGACAATATAATTACTGACAAAATTTAAAACATTGTGGCAAACAGAGAAATTGCCTGTTTGGAGCAATTTCTCCTTTAATGTCACAATATTTTCAAAAGTGAATTGACGCTGATGCAGAGGCATCAGAAAGCATCTGTATGTGGGAAAGAGTTACATGAACGGAACACTGGAAAAGAGTTGCATGGACAGAACACTGGGATTATGATATTTTTTTGATTTAAGTAGTTAATTGTCTATCACAGTTATAAAAGATATATGTTTATTTTGGGAAATTAATTTGAACAATCTGTAGACACTGTTGATAAGTACCTACAATATAAGGTTCGGGCCTCTGAGGTTAAATTGAGGATCAGACAAATCTCCATATCTATCTCCATTCAGCCTTAAACCCGTTCCCATCTGCAACAAGTCTACCACTTTGAAATCATGCATCAAGGGGAAAAAAAAAGAAGAAAATCTCTATAAATGAATATGTAACTGGCAAGAGGAGAGACTATTTGAAAGTGCAATTCAAACATTTCCTTCATGCATACGCATCAAAATGCAGCAGACGTCTTTTGAAAACACTTTGACAAAATTAATGAAGAAATTGCTTATAATGACTATTTTCTCCATTGTCTCCAATGTTTTCAATTCTTGTCAATAATTTTACTTTCATTGGTCGAGATTTTCCGCCAAGCCCCGGTAGCTCAGTCGGTAGCGATGCGGGCTGTCATTATCCAGGGGTTGTGAGTTTGAATCCCGGCTCGGCCAGCTTTCTTTCCGACGTTTGACATGCGTCATTCATCTTCCACCAATGGGCTAAGTCTATGTGGAAAAGTAGCCAGTTGCTTGGAAAGATTGTTGTGTGGAGTACTAGTGTCAGAAAACCAGGAAATACATGAGTAGATGAACTGGCCGCTGTGATATGACTGAGAAAGTGTTAAAAACGGCGTTAAACCCCAACCAATCAATCAATCGAGATTTTCCATATTTTTGCTCAGACTTTTACAGTGGTGTTTGCTGCTAAATTGTCGTATGTGGGAAAGGGTATAACTGCAGACTGATCATGGTCTACACTGTATGAAAAGGTTCAGATAACGATTAGTGGGTCACATATGCCTGCTCATCCTTATTTATCGTATCTGTTTGAATGTTTTTATTTGAACTTATAACCCTTTCCAACATATAGACGTTTTCTGACGGCTTTTTGAAAACATGTTGACAAAAGAAGAAATTGCTAAAAACGAGCAATTTCTCCTTTCGTCACCATGTTTTCATCTCGATTCAATTATTGTACTTTCATTTAAGGAGAGTTTCCAATTTTTTTCGGGTATGTTTTCGAAGTCGTTCGATTGTTGCAGCTTTGCTGTATGTCGGAAAGGGATATTGCTCTAAGAAAACCAACCATGAGGTATTATGTAATTTAGTGAAGATCACACTCAACCAGATCAGCTGGTACATCTGTACATTTCAATTTGGTTCTACACTGTTTGCCAATCCATCCAAGAAGGTTTTAAAGAAACTTTTGAAACATTATCACATGGGATCAGACTGCATATATAGATTAAGTATGTGAATCTGTATCTGCACTTGTCATAAATATGCTGAGGTTGGTCTTCTTGAGTACTCAATTAAGGACAGGTTAACCCTTTCCCACATGCAAACTCATTTTGACGCACCCACAGCGGATGACTTTAATCCTTTCCCTCATATAGACACATTCTGACGCCTCTGCAGCAGACAGCTTTTTGAAAACATAGTGACAAAAGAAGAAATTGCTCAAAACGAGCAATTTCTCCTTTTGCAACAATGTTTTCCACTTTAGGTCATAGGTTATCCATTCACTTAAAGAGATGTTATATTCTTTGACAAAATATGTTCAAAGTCGTCTGCTGCAGAATTGTCGTATGAGGGAAAGGGTTGCATGCAAATCTGTATCTGCACTTGTCATACAAATGCTGAGGTTGGTCTTCTAGAGTACTCAATTAACCCTTTTCCTCATACGACAATTCTGCAATACGACTTTATGAGGGAAAGGGTTAAGGACAGGTTTAAACGAGCAATTTCTCCTTTTGCCACAATGTTTTTTCACTTATAGTCATAGGTTATCAATTCAATTATAGAGATTTTCTATTTTTTGACAAAATATGTTCGAAGTCGTCTGCTGCAGAATTGTTGTACAAGGGAAAGGGTTAAGAGAAAGAGTTTAGACATAATGGCAAAAGGAAAAGTTGTTGATCATGAGCAATATTTCCTTTTGCAATGTTTACATTTGTAGAGATTTTTCAATGTTTTGCTGTTTGGTTTACATTAAAGTTGTCTGCTGCAGATTTCATATTTGTGGGAAATGATTATTGGTGATAGATATTGTTGGTCATCAACCTTTCCCTCATATAGATGGTTTCTGACGCCTCTGCAGCAGACGGCGTTTTGAAAACATAGTGACAAAAAGAAGAAATTGCACAAAACGTGCAATTTCTCCTTTTGCCACAATGTTTTCCACTTTTTGTCATAGCTAGGTTATCCATTCAATTATGGAGATTTTCTATGTTTTGACAAAATACGTTCAATTTAAGTCGTCTGCTGCAGAAGTATTGTATGAGGGAAAAGGGTTAATTAATCATTTCAATGCAGTTAATCCTTTTCCTATATGCAGACACATTATGATGCATTTACAGTTGACAACTTTTGAAAACAATGTGGCAAAAGAAAAAAAAATGTTCTGAATGATTAATTTCTCCTTTTGCCACATTAAAAAACGTTATTCCATGATAACGATTCTTTATTTATATGAAGTTTCCATAATGTTAAAGATATCCATTGCATATATCCTAGATGCTATTTGCTACCTCTTGTCTATGCTCCCAGCATCAATCATTGACACTGCAGCTTCTTCATACTATTGTGTGAATAAAGTGAAACACCATTGGAACTTTTGTTTCGCATTTCTGTTGTGAATTTATGCTAGTGACTTAGAAATGTTGTTGATTCATTTAAATTAAAAATATTTGTATGATGTCTTTGAACTTCTTTCAGCTAAAAACTTTAAATTGAAAGCAGACGACTTTTGAAAACATTGTGACTAAAGTACAAATTGCTCATAAAATGAGCAAATTCTCTTTTTGCCACAATATTTTCAACTCTTTTCATTAGATATACTTTTATTTTTTCATGAATTTTCTAAGGCTCTTTGTTAACAGGTAATAAAAAGGGAAAATATGTTTCTTCTGTGATACATGGCTTTATATTGTACATCTCACGAGAGTTTTCTACACTCTGCAGAACAAAATAGAAAACTTTTATTTTTCATGAATTTTCGAAGGCTCTTTGTTAACAGGTAATAAAAAGGGAAAATATGTTTCTTCTGTGATACATGGCTTTATATTGTACATCTCACGAGAGTTTTCTACACTCTGCAGAACAAAATAGAAAGCTGTGTTATGCTACTTCAGTATAACTTTCAAAATATAAGTGAAGTTAGTTTCAGAACTCCGGCTAACTCCAGACACACCTTTAACCCTTTCCCTCATATAGACGCTTTCTGACGCCTCTGCAGCAGACGGCTTTTTGAAAACATAGTGACAAAAGAAGAAATTGCACAAAACGTGCAATTTCTCCTTTTGCCACAATGTTTTCCACTTTTTGTCATAGGTTATCCATTCAATTATGGAGACTTTCTATGTTCAAAGTCGCCTGCTGCAGAATTGTCGTATGAGGTTTGAAAGGGTTAAAGCTGACAGGTCTAGATAAAATCAATAACGTTTTCCCTACGATATCTCTCTTATAACTAAACAAAGCCCTATGTTTGTGGTACTCAAAAATATCATATCACTATTTTAACCCTTTCCCTCATACGACAATTCTGCAGCAGACGACTTTGAACATAGAAAGTCTCCATAATTGAATGGATAACCTATGACAAAAAGTGGAAAACATTGTGGCAAAAGGAGAAATTGCACGTTTTGTGCAATTTCTTCTTTTGTCACTATGTTTTCAAAAAGCCGTCTGCTGCAGAGGCGTCCAAAAGCGTTTATATGAGGGAAAGGGTTAAAGACAGAAAAAAAAAAAATATTCAAATTTAAATGTTTTCAATAATGACATCATATTTCAATGATGTCATGTTACCATATTTGAAAATGTACTTGTCCTAGACAAATACATTACATTTGTAATCCGTTTTGTTGTATCTACGCGTGATATTTTGCATAATTGTGCCAATAAATATATAGGTACATAATAAAGCCCTATAATTCAGAGAAAATACAAGCACAATGGGTTTCATAAATAACCTTTAACTATATATACTAAGAACCGGTTTCTACAATGACACATCAAGTGTGTGTGAGGAGGATTCAAATATTGACCCTGTTTTCAGTGGAATCCCAATATTGACCCTGTTTTCAGTGGATTCTATACAATTATGGACTTTTCAGCTGTTATACATGATTTTTTTGGTACATATCAACATCATGTATAACAGCTGAAAAGCCCATTACTGTTTTATTATATAACCTTCAATTTATCATATTGTTTTGATATTGATCAACTTAAAAGAAAACAGAGGACCGTGCACTCAAGGAACATTTCTGTACAGTTTGAGTTATATTGACCAAGCAGTTTAGGAGGAGATATTTTTAAAATGTTGAAACCTAACTTAAATTAACTGCTTGCTTCGTAGCTTTCTTTGTGTTAAGTGCATCTTTATCTTCCATAACTGTTTGCATTTCTTCCTCCGAAAGGTTCGCAAAGCACATTGGTGGTGGGTTCATTTTCCATTTTGACAGTTATTGTCGTTTGGAAACACAGGAAATGATCAATGGAAGTCAAACCGATCATCCGAATGAGCTTTGGAAGTTTCCGTGGTCATTCGTAACGCGCCTCGTAAAATTCCGTAGCGTACGGATAAAGGCGAAGGATATTAATAGGCCTCGGTCAATAATGATTTTTTTGGTGCATATCACATCATGTATAACAGCTGAAAAGTCCATAATTGTATAATATTGACCCTGTTTTCAGCGAATTCACATTATTGACCCAGTTTTCAGTGGAATCAAAATATTGACCCTGCATTCAAGGGAAGCAAACTTGGGACATAAGGATCACACATGCATTTAATGTTTTTTAAATTCCTAATAAGAGCATGATGATTTGTTTAACCCTCTCTCTCATACAGATGCTTTCTGATGCATCTGCAGCAGATGACGTTTTAAAATATTTTGGCAAAAGAAGATAGTGCTCGTCATGAGCACTTTCTCCTTTTGCCACAATGTTTTGAACTCTATTTGATAATCATTCTTTCATTAATGGCGATTTTACATGGGTTTTTTCTGAGATGCTGCAGATATATTGTATGGGAAATACCTTTTTGCTGCAGGTCCCCAAGAACAAAGAGACCAGAGGCCAAACAAGGAAGTACCCGGTTACCTAAGTTCCCAGTCATCGCTGTGCCTAACCAGGAATTAACCACCAAAGAATTGTACTATGGGGATGTTCCAATGCTTAGGTAAGTTTTTTGTCCCCTAGATTATTGCACTGTATACCAAATAAGGAAATACTTGATTACCTAAGTTCCCAGTAATCGCTCTGCCTAACCAAGAACTAACCACCAAGGAATTGTATTATGGGCTAAGGTAGGTCTTGTGTCCCTTAGATTATTGGACTGTTTACCAAATAAGGAAATAATTGCTATGCCTAGCCAAGAAATAACCAATAATTGAGATGTTTAAATGCTAAGGTAGGTCTCTATTCCACTAGACCCCATCTACATTAGTTAGCTGTATACCAAATAAGAAAATACTGGATTTCCATAGTTCCAAGTTACATTGATTTGCCTTACCAAGAACTTACCACCAAGGAACTATACTAATGGGATATGCTAACGCTAAGGTAAGTAAATACTTAGTTATGTAAGTTTCAAATAGTTGCCGTCCCTAATCAAAAAATAACCACCAAGGTTGTAAGTTTCAAGTAGTTGACATCCCTAACTACACACTTACCACCAAGGAATTGTACCATGGGGATGTACCAGTGCTAAGGTAGGTGTGTTGTCCCCTAGATTCCTATTGACATGTATTGAACTGTATACCAAAAAAGGAAATACTAGTTCCCAGTAATTTCTGTGCCAAACCAAGGAATTGTACCATGGGGAAGTTCCAGAGCTAAGGTAGGTTTTTTGTCCCCTAGATTCCTATTGACATGTATTGAACTGTATACCGAAAAAGGAAATACTAGTTTCCAGTAATTTCTGTGCCTAACCAAGTACTTACAAATTACAACGATGGAATTGTTCTATTGGGCTGACCTAGAGCTAAGGTAGGTCTGACTCCCATGGGTTTTAACCCTTTCCCTCATACGACAATTCTGCAGCAGACGACTTCGAACATATATGACAAAAAGTGGAAAACATTGTGGCAAAAGGAGAAATTGCACGTTATGTGCAATTTCTTCTTTTGTCACTATGTTTTCAAAAAGCCGTCTGCTGCAGAGGCATCAGAAAGCGTCTATATGAGGGAAAGGGTTAACTGTATACCAAACAAGAAAATATTCACCAACCTGAGTTCCAAATGATGTCCTATTGTTAAGGTATAAATTAGATTTGAGCGTAGAACAGTAACTACACTTTAACAGTTTCCCTCTTGCAGAGGCAGATTACGTCTGCAGAAGATGCCTTAACCCTTTCCCTCATACGACAATTCTTCAGCAGATAACTTTGAACATATTTTGTCAAAAAATAGAAAGTCTCTATAATTGAATGGATAACTTAAGCTATGACTAAAAGTGGAAAACATTGTGGCAATTTTTTTTTTGTCACTATGTTTTCAAAAAGCTGTCTGCTGCAGAGGTGTCAGAAAGTGTCTATATGAGGGTTGATGAGCGATTTATCCTTTTTCCACGAAGCTCTATAAAAAATTATACTGTCAATCAAGGAGATTTTCCATAAATTTGTCTAAATATTTCCAAAGTTGTCTGCTGCAGATTTGCTGTATGTGGCTACGCAATTAGAACGGAGCTTGAAAGGGGTCTCTGAAATATTGGTTTTTTAGTTAGACAGAAGACCATCCTGATAACTGCTGTAAATCATTCATGCATTTTCGGTAATTACTCGCGATGGACCCATTATTATAGACTCACTGAGGACTAGATAAGGAGGAGTAAACCGGTCCCCCCTCCCCCCCCCCCCCCCCCACACACACACACAATATTTCTCTTATTACTCAACCAAACCTATATTGTGAGTACTCAAGTAGAAATTTCTCATTCTGAACAATTTGTTCTTTTTAGCTCTACTGGCCAACAGGCCAGAAGAGCTTATGCCGTGGCGTGGTGTCCGTCGTCCGTCCGTAAACAATTGCTTGTGAACGCGATACAGTCTTCAGTTTTGATTGTATCTCAATCAAACTTATACAGTAGTTAGATATCCATGAGAGCTCGGTTCCTTTCGTAAACCAGGTTTTTTAACAAAATATGTTCAAAGTCATCTGCTGCAGAATTGTTGTATGAGCGAAAGGGTTGATAATGATTCAGAAAAAATTGGATTGAGTATTGCCTAATCCCTTTCCCTAATATTACAAATGTGAAGCAAACTAATGTGAAAACATGGAATATCTCTACAAACGAAAAGTATAATTATCAAAAAGAGTTCATCCCTTTCCCTCATATGACAAATCTGCAGCAGACGACTTTGAACATATTTTGTCAAAAAATAGAAAATCTCTATAATTGAATGGATAACCTATACTCTAAAAGTGGAAAACATTGTGTCAAAAGGAGAAATTGATCATTTTGAGCAATTTCTTCTTTTGTCACTATGTTTTCAAAAAGCTGTCTGCTGCAGAGGCATCAGAAAGCGTCTATATGGGGAAAAGGGTTTAGAGTCGCTGCTTTGAAAGTATCTGTGGAAAAAGATGCTTTATATCCGAGACAGGGTGTATAATTTTGATAGAAAGTAGAAATTGCTAATTGCTCAATGGGAGCAATTACTCTTTTTCCCTCAACGTTTACTAAAGACGTCTGCTGCAGATATGTTGTGAGTTGTTACAAACATGTTAATTTTGATTTCAGAGATGAACTAACCAAGAATTACGGCCACAATGGAGAGACGAAAAAGAAGACTGACTACACCAGAACTAAACAGGATTTCTTCAGGATGGAATTAGACAGGTATACCCTTACTCTATTCCCACTAACAAAGGGGTTTGTTTCCAAGCATTCTCTTATAAAAAGTTATATATTTCATCCATTTTTTTACAAAGGGGTATTTTATAAATGCATTACATCAAAACCCCTTTTCTAAAAGAATGAATGGCATCTAAGACCCCTTTGAAAAATGTTTATGTTAAAATCCCTTTTGTAAAAGAATGCATGGTATCCAAACCCCTTTATAAAAGATTTTTTGGTATCAATGAATGCTTGGTGTTGAAACCCATTTGTTAAAGAATGCTTGAGATAAATACCACTTTGTAAAAGAATGCTTTGCATAAACACCCCTGTGTAAAAGAATGCATGGTATAGAAAAAATCTTTTTAAAAGAATACTTGGCATCAACACCCCTTAGTAAAATAATGCTTAAAAGTCTATGCAAAAAATGCTTGGCATCAACACCCCTTAGTAAAATAATGCTTAAAAGCCTATGCAAAAAATACTTGGCATCAACACCCCTTAGTAAAATAATGCTTAAAAACCTATGCAAAAAATACTTGGCATCAACACCCCTTAGTAAAATAATGCTTAAAAGCCTATGCAAAAAATACTTGGCATCAACACCTCTTAGTAAAATAATGCTTAAAAGCCTATGCAAAAAATACTTGGCATCAACACCCCTTAGTAAAATAATGCTTAAAAGCCTATGCAAAAAATACTTGGCATCCAAACACATTTTTAAAATCAAAACCCCTTAATAAAAGAATGCTTCGTATTAAAGTCCCTTTTGTTAAAGAACCGTTGACAAAAAAACCTTTGGAAAAGAATGCTTCTCATCTATGCCCCTCGTAAATAAATACTTGGCTTCAATATACCTTTGTTAACGAATGCTTAACATCTTTTCCCCTTGTAAAAACACTTGGCTTCAATACACCTTTGTTAAAGAATGCTTAACATATATTCCCCTTGTAAATAAACACTTGGCTTCAAAACACCTTTGTTAAAGAATGCTTAACATCTTTTCCCCTTGTAAAAAAACACTTGGCTTCAATACACCTTTGTTAAAGAATGCTTCACATCTTTTCCCTTTGTAAATAAACACTTGGCCTCAATACACCTTTGTTAAAGAATGCTTAACATCTATTCCCCTTGTAAAAAAACACTTGGCTTCAATAGACCTTTGTTAAAGAATGCTTAACATATTTTCCCCTTGTAAATAAAGACTTGGCTTCAAGACACATTTGTTAAAGAATGCTTAACATCTATTCCCCTTGTAAATAAACACTTGGCTTCAATATACCTGTGTTAAAGAATGTTTCACATCTTTTCACCTTGTAAATAAACACTTGGCTTCAATACACCTTTGTTAAAGAATGCTTCACATCTTTTCCCCTTGTAAATAAACACTTGGCTTCAATATATCTTTGTTAAAGAAAGCTTAACATCATAACCACTATAGCCCGAAGTGCTCAAGGTGAGCTTTTGTGATGTCGTCTGTCTGTCTGTTAACATTTCCCTAAAAACCAACTTGTCCTCCTAAAGCAATGGACAGAATTCAAAATAATTTTATAGTAATGTTCCTTATGTGGTCCTGTTTCAAATTAAATTGTTCAAAGAATTAAATTCCATGCAAATCTTTGGTTGCTGCGGCATCAGAAAAGGCGGAAAATACAAAAGCTTTAAAAATCTTCTTGTCCAAAAGTGCAGGCTCGATTTGAAAATTATTTAGCACAAATGTTCCTTGGGTGACCCTCTACCAAGATTGTTCAAATTTTTCCTATCCGTTGAAAATCATGGCCGCCAGGGGGACAGAGGATGTTTTCCTTAAATGAGTATAGTGAAACACTTAAGATAGCTTCTTGTCCAAAAGAAC
Source organism: Serripes groenlandicus (assembly GCA_031761405.1). Taxonomy (NCBI): domain Eukaryota; kingdom Metazoa; phylum Mollusca; class Bivalvia; order Cardiida; family Cardiidae; genus Serripes; species Serripes groenlandicus. The sequence continues at coordinate 641,619 of JASEVX010000045.1, read as the reverse complement.
TGGCCCGATTTGAAAAGGATTTTTCACAAATGTTCCTTGGGTGATCCTCTATCAAGATTGTTCAAATTATTCAGACTCGTTAAAAAGGATGGCCGCCAGGGAGCGGAGCTTGTTTTCCTTATACATGTATGTATTTATAGGGAAAACTTTAAAAACCTTCTTGTCCAAAAAAAGGATTGGCGTGATTTGAAATAAATTCGGCTCAAATGATCCTTGGGTGACCCTCAGATCTGGTGATCCTCTATCAAGATTGTTAAAATTATTAGGATTTGGTAAATATGAGCACAAGGGGGCGTTTCTTGTATGCATATATAGTGAAACTTTATAAAAACAACTTTAAGAACATTGAAAACTGTGATTTCTATTAAATCAGGTGAGCAATTTAGGACCATCATGGCCCTCTTGTTAAAGAATGCATGGCATCTGAACCACTTTGTAAAAAATGCATGGCATCTAAATCCCTTTGTAAAAGAGTACTTGGCATCTAAATCCCTTTGTAAAAGAATACTTGGCATCTAAACCCCTTTGTAAAAGAAAACTTGGCATCTAAACCCCTTTGTAAAAGAATACTTGGCATCTAAACCCCTTTGTAAAAGAATACTTGGCATCTAAACCCCTTTGTAAAAGAATACTTGGCATCTAAACCCCTTTGTAAAAGGAAACTTAGCATTTACACCCCTTTGTAAAAGAAAACTTGGCATCTAAACCCTTTTGTAAAAGAAAACTTAGCAACTACACCCCTTTGTAAAAGAAAACTTGGCATCTACACCCCTTTGTAAAAGAAAACTTGGCATCTACACCCCTTTGTAAAAGAAAACTTGGCATCTAATCCCCCTTTTTAAGAACGCTTGGCATTCAAATCCCATCACCTGGTTGTCAAACTCAATTTCCATTATGTTTTCCTAAATTATCACATATATTTTGATATATTCTATTACTGCTTATCATAATCGCCCTACGAAATGTTTGCAAAGGAAGATGAATATTGTAAATAAGGTAACAATGTTTTATCCTATATAATTTGGTTTTACTTTGTTACTTTTATACCTAAAGATTATCAAAAGACAAGTTGTCTAAACAAGCAGTTGGCATTCTTCACTTTCTGTACAGTCAAACTTGTGTTAGCGGTCACCTCTGTTAAGCATCCAACTTGTATTAAGCAGCCACTTAATAATTTACCATAACAATATTTGGCCTGTATTAAACAGTAACCTGTGTTTTCAGCCTATTGGTTACACTTCCCTGTGTGGCTGCTTATGACAAGTTTCGACTGTAAATTGGTTTGCTTTGTTGAACGATTTTCAAAAGAGAAGAGTTGCCTAAACAAGCGGTCGACATTCTACACTTACTTTATATTGGTTTTGTAACGTGCAGGGCTAAAGACGCAGAATATCCCTTCAGCGAAAAGTATACTCAACCCTGAAGGGTTCCACTTGTCTTATATATGTACTCCTGAACTCCATCACTTCGAAACGGTGATGTAAATTTGCATATAAAATGCAACGTATACCGAACGTTTTCGTTACACTACTTCCCACTCCGAGAAGACTCGTCCTGGGAAACCCGTGGGTAAGGCAACTCCGGTATGGCAGTTGCCTTCATCCCACCGCTGCCACCAATGTAACGTGCCGGGCTAAAGACGCAGAAGATCCCTTCAGCGTCCACTTGTCTTACATATGTACTCCTGAACTCCATCACTTCGAAACGGTGATGTACATTTGCATATCAAATGCAACGTATACCGAACGTTTTCGTTACAGTTTTCCTTTATTACTTTCAGAGTGAACGATTATCACAAGTCAAGTCGCCCACAGATGGAGGCTGCATACCGCGCCTACTTACACAACACGCCGGGCTCCAAGAAAGCTTTGACAGACTGCTTTCGCGAGATTCAACAGAAGAAAGCCGAACCAGCACCCCAGGCCGTTGCATAAAGTCACTGATTCTTTATGCTATGAATGTGAACCCCATTTAATTCCAATATAAACTGCTAACCTAACCCTTTCCCACATACAAAGAATATGCAGCAGACAAGTTTAACTCTTTCCCACATACAATAAATCTGCAGCAGACGACTTTGAAAACACAGTGACAAAAACCTGAAAAATCTCCATAAAAGATAGCTTAATGGTTAAATAAAGTTGAAAACGTTCTGTCCAAAGGGAAATTGCTCCTTTGGCCACAGTGTTTTCAAAAGTCGTCTGCTGATATTGCGTCAAAATGCGTCTGCAGGTGGGAAAGTGTTAAAACATCTAGATAAAGCAAAAGTAGAAATTGGTTATTATAAGAAATTCCTTGTTTTGTTGAACTTATCAGTAGTAGTCTTCTGCTGCAGATGTGTCAACATATGTCTGCATGTGGGAAAATGCTCACCCTTTCCCTCATACGACAATTCTGCGGCAGACGACTTTGAACATATTTTGTCAAAAAATAGAAAATCTCTCTAATTGAATGGATAACCTATGACTAAAAGTGGAAAACATTGTGGCAAAAGGAGAAATTGCTCGTTTTGAGCAATTTCTTCTTTTGTCACTTTGTTTTCAAAAAGCCGTCTGCTGCAGAGGCGTCAGAAAGCGTCTATATGAGGGAAAAGATTAAAACTATTCAGATAATCCTTTCAACTTAACTTGTATGTTCAATTTACATTCTAGTTCCATGTTTCATGATAACCATTTATCTCCCCAAGCGGGTTCAGAGCCCTAAAAAAGTTTCCCATGTTTGACATGTTCATAAATTCTTACATGGTGTGATATGCTATGCGTTACTACATGGTGTGATGTGATATGTGTTACTACATGGTGTGATATGATATGCGTTACTACATGGTGTGATGTACTATGCGTTACTACATGGTGTGATGTGCTATGCGTTACTACATGATATGATATGCTATGCGTTATTACATGGTGTGATATGATATGCGTTACTACAAGGTATGATATGATATGCATTATTACATGGTGTGATATGATATGCGTTACTACAAGGTATGATATGATATGCGTTACTACAAGGTATACTACACGGTGTGATATGCTATGCGTTAATACATGGTGTGACATGATATGCGTTACTACATGGTGTGATATGCTATGCATTATTACATGGTGTGATATGCAATGCAGTTGAAGGCCTCCGCTGTCAAAGAAAACTTGATTCACATATCATTGATTTTTTTAGTTGTTAAACTTAAAACCAGTCCAAAATATTAAATCTTTGATTGGCTGATTTGTTCTTATAACTTTAAATCTGCCCAATGCGTTGTTAGAGCAGGCAGACTGTGCTCTACTGTTTGGTATACTGTCCGTCCGTGTGAATGATGCTCAATTAAGTTATATTTTCCACAATCATTTTTAAACATTTCTGTATGATTTTATTATTTTTATTAACTGAAGTCTTCTTCGACTATTTAACTTTCTTCTATTCATATGTGAACGCTCATTCTTTATGATGTATTCTATAAACTGTGGTTTCAAAATAAAATTTGTTTTATATATTATATATATATTTTGTAAACTGTTCAAAACTTCCCATTTGTGATCCCTTTTTTCCAAATTGTTTTTAGCTAGGTGTGTTTTTGTAGCATCTTTGAGTCAGTTGAGAGTGATTAACCATCCTCCTGATGTAAGTATTAGTTCGTATGCTGTGATATCATACTGCACACCATACTGAGGAGAACGAATAAAAGCTTGAGACCGTATATTACCGTGCAAAATACGTACCTGCAAAAACATATCGCCTGTAAAATATGTGTGATTTAAAAATATAATTAAAAGACGAAAACATTAAGGGAATAGGAAACAAATTCTCATCAAAGGACAAAAGTTTCATATGGAAAATAGGAACTATGATTTACCATAAAATAAATGAAAACGTTGTTGGAAAAAGAGAAATTGCTCGACAAACCACCCTCTGATATCATAGCGAAGCAACCCAACCCCCTAAAAATTAAAAAAAAAAAAACCTGTCTTCTATATACTTTTAGGAGTGATTTTAAAAATATAATTAGAAACTTCGTTGAAAAAATATAATTGAAAACATTGTCTGAATAGCAGATATTGCTTGTCAAACCCTTTCCCTCGGAGTCACTTATGGATCACCTCTCCGTCGTCCGGCTATCTATCTGTCCGTCATATTTGCATTTATGCAATCATACCGAAGCAAACGAAGGTGCCGTCTTGACCATTTGAGTGTGAATAAAAAAAATTGTTATTAAATTAGAAATTGTGTTGAGAAAGAAAAAGTTGAAAACATTGTTTGAATTGGAGAAATTGCTCATCAAAGGATGCTCTTAAATTATACTGAGGAAATAACACGGGTCGTCTGGAAAATTTGGGATGTGATTTTGAAAAAAATGAAAGAAAACATTGCTGAAGTAGGAGAAATTGTTCGATAAAAGACAGTCCGCGAAATCGTGCCGTATAATCTGGGAAATTTGAGGTATTAATTTTTGAAAAGAAAATGAAAACATTGGTGGAATAGGAGAAATTGCTCTTCGAAAAATGCTCTAAAATAATTCCGACGGTGGCGTCTGGATAATTTGAAGTGCGATTTTAAAAATAACAATTGAAAACTTTATTGGAATAGGAGGCATTGTTCGTCAAAAAAACAATCTGAAATCATACCGTATCATCTGGAACATCTGATGTATGATTTAAAAAGATAAACGGCGATCAATTTGAGAAAACACTAAGAAATGGAACATGCGCATATTATTTGACTTGAATATCAGAAAGGTTCTATGTGTTGACCAAATCTCCATCCAGCTTCATTTTCTATAAATGGATTATCAAGGCCGAGAATGCGCCACATACTTGAGATTACGCGAGGCTACCAAGAGGTGTATAAGTTTCAATTGACGATAAATAACTGAAAACTTATCATGTTTCAAAAATAATTAATAGTTTGCTCTTAAATATTATATTTCATACGTTTTCACTGATTTTTTTCACTGAAATTTATTTCTTAAGGAGCACAATTAAAAGTTAGTATGCAGAACATTTCATTTTAAATCATCTTATAAGTGCCTTTCGTAGGATCGCAAACTTAACTATGAACCAATCAAAACGTTTCATTTCCTTTATTGCTTCGACATTATTCATTAAATACAACATTTGATTGGTCTACAATCTAGATCATTTGTTTAACATCTAGGTCAAAACTAAGGTTAAACAGCTATAGCCGAAAACAGACGAATGGAACAGGAGAAATTGCACGTTAAAGCAGACGACTTGTAGAATGTCACTTTATGTTCACTCTGTGTTGTTGACAGTGATAGTTAAATGTATCGGTGAAATACTGAATTTTTAATCTGTTACCTTCTTTAAATGGTATTGCTTCCCACATTCAATACATATGTACCAGATGACTTTGAAAGTATTTTGGCAAAGTATGAAAAATCTATAAATGAGAGTATAACTATTTAGTAGAGTTGAAAACATTATGTCAAAAGGAGAACTTTCTCGAGTCAACCATTTTGTAGATGATTGATAAATCAATCAGCAATACACAATAATAAGTGTGGTATCTGCGTAATGTATCGACCCAGATCAGCCTGTGCAGTCCTTTTGACGCAGAGTCCATACTGTTGGCTTTCTCGTGGAACGTACGGCTCAAATATCAATGGATTTATTAAAACTTAATTGGCAAAAGCAGCCGGGAAGGCATCTGAAGGTCGGGTTTCGTGTGGCGCGTTTCATATGAACTTTGACATGTATTATGGATATGGGTTAATTAACCATTTCCCTCATTCATACGCATTTCGACGCATCTGCAGCAGACGACTTTTGAAAACATTGTGGCAAAAGGATAAATTAATAAGCAAATTTACACTTTGTCACAAAGTGTTCATTTATCTAATAACCATTCTTTAATTAAAGAAAATCCCCATACTTTTGCCTGGAATTCTTCAAACTTATAAAGTCATCTGTTGCAGATGTGTTGTACGAGGGCAAGGGCTCTTATCTTGTTTTTCCACTTTGAGAGTGTAAATACGAAACAGTCTGACAATTTATCAAAGTGGTTAATTAAAGCTGCTGAACTCCAGATGGTGATCATACTTTTAAAATGTTGAAACTTCTGCAAATGTTGCTACTAGTGACAACAAAGTAAGTAATAAGTAGTTCAAAACTATTTTGGCAGTAAATTGTGAAAAATTGTCAATTGAACGTCATGAAAAGTGTACTAAATGGGTATGTCTACCTCGTAAAATGAAGCATACACGATCAATATGTAGATGTTTATTGTACTGGAAAGTGAAATTATTACCCTAATTTTAACTCAGAATTATAATTCTAATATTTCAAGACAACTTTTGAACAGTTTTCTTTTTTTACTTTTATCTATACTCGGTTCAGCACCTTTAATTATTGTTACATATTTGAATCGCCGTGTAATTATCTTGGGGGTTGTATGTACTTCAATGTAGTGTATTGTTTATATACGCGAAGCGTTCAATAAAGTATGCCACTGGTCTTCGTACGTTTAACCCTTTCCCTCATATAGACGCTTTATGACGCCTCTGCAGCAGACGGCTTTTTGAAAACATAGTGACAAAGGAAGAAATTGGTCAAAACGAGCAATTTCTCCTTTTGCCACATTGTTTTCCACTTTAAGTCATATAGGTCATCCATTCAATTACAGAGATTTTCTATGTTTTGACAAAATATGTTCAAAGTCGTCTGCTGCAGAATTGTCGTATGAGGGAAACGGTTAAGAGGATATTTGTTCTCGTCAGCCCTTCACAGAATTCCTCCTGCGCAGATACACACTTTTGAAGCATTGCTATCCACGATCAAAATGTTGCAAAGTACTCTCCCCTGGTTATACTGTTGATACACTGGATCATTTCAGAATCGAGTGCATTTTTTTTTAACAAGGGACAACGACAAAAGTCGCGTGGGCTAAGTAGGGTGATCAACCTAAATAACCATTTCTTGCTCTAAAATATTTTTTACAATTTTACTTTTGAGGGCTGAATCATTTTCAAGAATAAACTATATGCCTTTAAACATTTACTTTGATAGAATTTGTTGACAGATGTTAATACTTGCCTGCGCTGGTTCTACCCTCTGTGCAGGGAATGTGTACAACAGGTCACTAGCATTGAAGACAATGGCAAATAAATGCTTCTTAGCGCTTCATGTCCTCTTTGCAATGATTGGCCTTGACCCATGATCTTTTATTCATGCATCACTGGGGGTCAAAATAATAAACTCAGGTTTCATCGCATGTAAGCAACTCATAAGTTTTACTTAGATTATAAATTTCATATTTTTCATTTTTATACCCCCAAAAAACAAAGTTTTTTTGGTTTCTTTTTTTTTGGGGGGGGGGGGGGGGGGGTATATAGGAGTCATTGTGTCGGTCGGTCGGTCGGTTGGTCGGTCAGTCGATCAGTTGGTAGGTCCGTCGGTTGGTCGTACGTTCGGTCAGTCGGTTGGTCGAAAGCCATATTTTGTCCGGCCTATTTAGTACAAACCACTGGGTTGAATTCAATAACATTTTACATGAAGCTTCTATACCAAGAGGAGATGTGCATACCCTTATGGCCATTTTACGTCTGTCCGTCTGTTTGTCTGTCTGTCAGTCCCACCTAACCTTGTCCGGCCCGCATCTTAACCATGCTTCATAGGATTTGGAGGAAACTTGGCACAGACGTTCACAATGATAGGGCGGCGTGTCGCGCACAAGACCTAGGTCTTTACCTCAAATGTCAAGGTCACACTTAGAGGTCAAAGGTCAAAATGAGTCTATTTGATAGAACTGTGCCTTGTCCGGCCTGCATTTCAACCGGCGTGTCGCGCACAAGACCCAGGCCTGTACCTCAAATGTCAAGGTCACACTTACATGTCAAAGGTTGAAATGAGTACTATTTGAAAGGACTGTACCTTGTCCGGCCCACATTTCAACCATGCATCATAGGATTTTAAAGAAACTTGGCACAAACGTTCACCATGATGAGGCGGCGTGTCGCACACAAGACCCAGGCCTGTACCTCAAAGGTCAATGTCACACTTAGAGGTGAAACGTCAAAATGAGTACTGTTTGATAGCACTACCTTGTCCGGCCCGCATCTCGACTATGTATCTTAGGATTCTCAAGTTACTGGACACACATGTTCACCATGATGAGGTGGCTTGTACCTCAAAGGTGAAGGTCACACTCAGAGGTCAAAGGGTCAAAGGTCAAAAGAGTACTGTTTGATAGGACTACCTTGTCCGGTCCGCATCTCAACTATGTATCTTAGGATTCTCAAGTTACTGGACACACATGTTCACCATGATGAGGGGGCTTGTACTTCAAAGGGGAAGGTCACACTCAGAGGTCAAAGGGTCAAGGTCAAAAGAGACCTGTTTGATAGGACTACCTTGTCCGGCCCGCATCTCAACTATGTATCTCAAGTTACTTGACACATATGGTAACCATGATGAGGTGACTTGTACCTCAAAGGTTCAATACAATTTTACATGAAGCTTCTAAACAAAGAGGAGATGTGCATATCCTAAAGGTCTTACAATTGCATTTTATTTTACAGAGTTATTGCCCTTTTACTTATTAAGTTATGGTGTAGGTCAAGGTGCTGTTTTGGGGAGTATTTATCATCTTCAGTGATAGTTCTAGTTTTATTTGCCAAAATCGAAACGCTTGTTTTTTTGTTCTAATGTCAACAGGTAGGGTATCCATCTAGCATAAAGCTTTTTTTAATTTCAAACAGTCAGGCTGAATATAATAAACCAACCCTTCTGAAATGCATATAAGTTGTCTTGAAAGTAGCATATCGGCAATCTTCATCCTCATACGTTTCCCTTTGTTGCTGCAACAACAGGTTTAGTCTGGTTCCCGACTCCCTATGATAGCTTTACATAGAAATAAGGGGAAGGAACTCCTGACTACAACAGGTCTACCTGGACGGTGTAGACTTTTACAAATGGTAGTACTTACTTTCCTTCTTTGGCGCTACGGGTTGCGGGGTTAGCATTACCAGTGCGTGTATACCACGTGACTTTTGACGTCATATATGCATGGTCAGACAGCAATAATTGCCCTTGATAAGAATGTAAAAACAATGGTAAACATGGCGCAGTCTACGCCGCTTAAAATGTCCTATCTCCGGTATTTTACAGGAGTTTGATTGGTGGTCTAGTTTTTTCAACCACTTCGACGAACCTGTTCTCAAAATCCAGTTTTGATAATGCTCCGGCTGTCGGCGATATCAATACATTTTGAGAAAAGGTTCATCGAAGTGTTTGAAGAAACTAAACCACTAATCAAACTCCGTTGAAAAAAACCGGAGATAGAGCTCTGCAAGCGGCGTAGACTGCGCCATGTTTTATTAAAAATTATGAAGAAATATAAAGGTTACCTTGTTTTTACTTCTAAACCGAAGTAAAATATTTCTGTCCGCCGTAGCATTTGTGACGTCAAAGTCACGTGGTATACACACACTGATTACGACTGACTGTCTGGTGTCAGGGATAACTGGACCGGTAGTACTGGTAACTTACTCAGCAAACGCCGTGATATAACTGTTTTTTGTTTAAAATGCGGCGTTAAATTACGGAATCCTGTATGGCTCATGTCGTCCGTCGTCAATCGTGCCTTAGGTCGACGCGCGACAAAGCGACACGACGCACGACAAAGCGACACGACGCACGATAAAGCGACACGACGCACGACAAAGCGACACGGCGGAAGGGACATTATGTCGTCCGTCGAGCGTCGCCCTTGTACTGTCGTGCGTCGTGTCGGTTTGTCGTGCGTCGTGTCGCATTGTCGTGCGTCGTGTCGCTTTGTCGCACGTCGTGTCGCTTTGTCGCACGTCGACTGGGAAGAGTAAAAGGTCGACGGACGACGCACGACATTACGATGCGTCCGTCTTGTCGCTTTGTCGTCCGTCGTGTCGCTTTGTCGTCCGTCGTGTCGCTTTGTCGTGTCGCTTTGTCGTGTCGCAATGTCGTCCATCGTGTCGCATTGTCGTGCGTCGACCTAAATAATTTACAACACGATAATGCGACACGACGGACGACAAAGCGACACGACGGACGCATCGTAATGTCGTGCGTCGTCCGTGGAATGTCGCGATGTCGTGTCGCTTTGTCGTCCGTCGTATCGCTTTGTCGTCCATCGTGTCGCTTTGTCGTCCGTCGTGTCGCTTTGTCGTCCGTCGTGTCGCTTTGTCGAGCGTCGTGTCGCTTTGTCGTCTGTCGTGTCGCTTTGTCGAGCGTCGTGTCGCTTTGTCGTCCGTCGTGTCGCATTATCGTGTTGTAAATTATTTAGGTCGACGCACGACAATGCGACACGACGGACGACATTGCGACACGACAAAGCGACACGACGGACGACAAAGCGACACGACGGACGACAAAGCGACACGACGCACGACAAAGCGACACGACGGACGACAAAGCGACACGACATAACGACATTTCGTCGTGTCGCTTTGTCGTGCGTCGTGTCGCTTTGTCGTGCGTGTCGCTTTGTCGTCCGTCGTGTCGCTTTGTCGAGCGTCGTGTCGCTTTGTCGTCCGTCGTGTCGCATTATCGTGTTGTAAATTATTTAGGTCGACGCACGACAATGCGACACGACGGACGACATTGCGACACGACAAAGCGACACGACGGACGACAAAGCGACACGACGGACGACAAAGCGACACGACGGACGACAAAGCGACACGACGCACGACAAAGCGACACGACGGACGACAAAGCGACACGACATAACGACATTCCGTCGTGTCGCTTTGTCGTCCGTCGTGTCGCTTTGTAGCCCGTCGTGTCGCTTTGTCGTGCGTCGTATCGCTTTGTCGCCCGTCGTGTCGTTTTGCCGTGCGTTGTTTCGCTTTGTCGCGCGTCGACCTAAGGCACGACGGACGACGGACGACATGAGCCAAACAGGATTCCGTATTAAATGCCACGCAAACAAACCTTGACGGTTACTGTGTTGTAGCCTATGGGCGAGTTCAGATGGGCTTCTGTACGATTGAGAACTGACGTCATGTCTAAATATAAATTCAGAAAAACATGCGCACTAATGCTTTCCATCTGAACGGTGTTTCCTCGTCTTAGTAGTAAACCATTCGGAACTCTTGGGTAATTCCGTAATCCTTCATCATCAAGTGATGAAGCATTCATCACCGAGGTATTCCGAATGAATAGTAAACATCGTTGGTCACCATTTTGAAATGCTAGTGGTGGGTTACTCGGATTACGGTCAAAAGGTCAAAATGACGTCACTAAGGTTAAAAGTATCACCGTTCAAATGCATTCCGAGTGCACTCGGACTGTTCTCGGATCCCATATGAACTCGCCCCATATAAAACCCATTTAAAGAATTTAACCCAGTTTAAAGATGCTATAAAAGCCACCGTACAAGAGAAAGTTGATGCAAGGCATCAATGTCGCCGGAAAAGACTGCATTGATTTATTTTTTAACACACATGTAGTCTTGACTTTCATTAGTCTAAACATACACATAATGTTTTCATAAGGATTAATTCCAGGATTTTTGAAATTCCACATAGATCTACAAATTTCAGGATTTCTTTTGGTCAGGATTTTGGATGTTTTGTATTTGTCAAAAAAACCAACAAATTAATACATTTTGGGTTTTAAATCTACATGCAATAAAAAGCTATTAAACCCTTTCCATGTCTGAAGCAACAATGAAAACCTTTAATCGCTTAAAACATTGAGAAAACGGTTAAATTGCTGAAGACATGAACTTCCTCCTTTTTAATACTAATTATTTCACAAGTAGACCACACTTGTAACAATATAACAGCTAAATTGTTTATCTAAATCGTTGATGCATACAATATATGTGGCAAGTATGAAATTAATTGGGTGCGAAAGAGCAGATTTTCTTTATTTCTAAATCTATTGTTTATCAGAGTTTGTTCTTCTCTTAATTTGTTTCAACATTTAATATCACATATATTTAATCATTTAAGTGTGTAATATTTTTAAGTGTGTAATATTAGCTATCTATCTGTAATAAGGTGTTTGAGCATTCTTTCGAAATGTTTACCCTCGTGTCAGGCTTCATCAAGTCGTAGTGTCAGACATCGAAGAAAGTGAATAAAAAATCAGGCAAAGCTTTAGTGCATGTTTTATTCCACTGCATTCGAGAGAGAAAAGCATTTCTATATCATCTTTCTTTCTCCTACATTCGACCCATGCATTCGTTTCGTGACGTTTAAGAAAAATAAATTTGTCGTGCGACATTTTTTGCCTGCATAACCTAGTCACTTTTCTAAGTTTACATTTTACTTCCGGTCACTTCGCTTTGTTTACATTTTGGCAATATGAAACTAGGTCACAAACTGAGAAAAAGGCGTTTCAACGTTCACGACCGATAAACAGGCTTATATTTGAGACATATTTTCACAAATTATTTCTTATTTTTGTTTCTGTTACCAGTTTATGTTCATGGGAAACTATACAAGTGTGTGTGTGTCATTGTGCATATTCAGCCCATCGTATGAGTGTAAGCGACGCACGTTTTTGTTGTAAAATGTATCGCGTGCAAATCCAGCTTTTCATTGGTTATCGCACACACAGTAAGTACAGTAGTATATAGTAGCGTGTGCAAAATTTACAAATCTATGCGGGCGGTACTCGGTAGTGACGTAATCAACAGTTCTAGGTTAGAAACAGTTCATATTTTAGATATACACGAGTTAACATTATCAAATGAATTCTTCACAAATCAAGACATATTTTTGAACATGAAAATAACATTCAGTAAGTTAACATTACTATTGAAAGTAGAATTTGACGTGATTTTTATTTCAATATATCTCAATATTGACATATAGCAGTTGGTTGCAAGTCTAGCAGGGACCACATTTGTCTTCGTAAATAAGACAAAAACACTTAAATGCAAGTCAACAAAATGAAACTAAAAATACCTAAAACATCGAAATGTTTATTCCATTTTAGATGTGTCATTACTTAGTGTTTTTAAACAAACACAATTGTAATATGTTCAAAACATCTTAATGTGTTTCTTTCCAATAATTATCCCTCCTCCCATGTGATTTCCGAAAAGCTATTAAAAATAGAAGTCGCGGGCTTCTGCCCGGCGACTAATAACTACTATTTATACAACACAATTCAGAACTGTTTCCGCTTTAATGAAGTTAATGAAAGCCTTGATTGCTAATAGTTCTTCATGTTACATTATAGTCACTATATATGATTGTATACAAGAGAAAGTTGATGCAATGCATCAATGTCGCCGGATATCCATAGTGCAGTTATGCATAACACTAACATTATAGTAGTTGAATAAACAGTTATCAACTGAGGGGCATATTGGAACATCAGGGGTGGGGTCAAGTGAAAATGTATCATAACTTGCATTGTTTTGTCAACGAAGTGAATGATAATTGAAGCCTTTCATTGTTTATGATCAATCTCCATTCCAAAGTAGGTTGACTAGACACACAACCAACTAATTATTGATCATAAACAGTAATGGAAATGAGAAATCTTGCCAATCATTAGTCTTAGTATGTATACAGTGCTTTCATTAAGGAATAATTATAAGATTTGTGAATTCCACATACACTTTCCAAGATGTTTGTCAGAATATTTGAATTTTATTATTTTTCAATAAAACCACAAAACAGACAATTTAGGATTTGCATGCAATAGCACATCATTTTACCTTTCCTCTATTAAAGTCAACAGTGGACACCTTTGCAGCAATATACTTTTAAAACAATGAGTTAAGGGTTAAATCGCTGAGTTTTCTCTTTTTCTCAAAATGATATTAGCTTGGCATCCTAATTATATCATACTTTAACAAATGTTGAAATGTAGTCCTATATTTATAAATTAGACCACATTCGAAATATAATATCAACTAAACAGTTAAATCTCATTGAAATTGTTGTATAATGTAAACTTAATTTCGAACATAAACTGAGCCCTACAACATGTTAATTTATTTTAATTCTTTCCTTCCTTTTTTATAATGAAAATAACAAAACTACTCATGTTTTAACATTATATTATGATGAGCGCCCTTGTGTCAATGATCCATAACAATATGCAGATCGGAAGCAATATGCCTTTAGGGAATTAAATGACACATTTAAAATTGTCAAGGACGAAATAATTTTGTACGAAAGACCCGATTCTTTCTTATTCGCAGAGGTGTCGTTCTTGAAACTCTCTTTATAGGCAGAGAGTGTTCGTTCAAAGTAATTTTTCTATTAAAACCAGTTTTTATCTCGGTTTGTTCTTTTCTTCATTTGTTTCGAACCAAATAAACATTTTAAATCACCTACGATTTACTATTTGTAAGTGAGTGTAAAGAGACGGCTCTCTGCAAAGGAGATTGATCTACGCAGTTGGTATTCGCGAGTCACGCTTCAAGCAGGTGCGCGTATGTAAACAAATTAGACTGCGACGTAAAGGTTTGTAGTTATCGCCTTTTGAGTACATGTAGTATATAGTGAAAAAGTAAAGTATACCAGTCTAGCTAATAGGGACTGTTTTGTCTTCGTAAATAAAACAACAAAACATAAATGCGAGTCAAAATAAAGAAACTGAAAATACCTAAAACATCGGAATATTTATTTCATTTTAGATGTGTCATTACTTAGTGTTTTTAAACAAACACAATTGTAATATGTTCAAGACATCTAAATGTGTTTCTTTCTAATAATAATCCCCCCTCCCATGTGATTTCCGAAAACCTATTAAAAATAGAAGTCGCAGGCTTCTGCCCGGCGACTAATAATTCAAAAATGAATATCTTGGGTCAATTTTTACACCAACCCTTTCGTATTACAGACGGCGTTTCCTGGGTAAGTTACCGTCACTACTTATTCATTTATCCTGGCACCAGCAGTTCAGCCGCAATGCTTGGTAACCCGAGTGCCAAGTACCGTTACTACTTATTCATTTTTCCTGGCACCAGCAGTTCAGCCGCAATGCTTGGCACCCCGAGTGCCAGGTACCGTTACTACTTATTCATTTATCCTGGCACCAGCAGTTCAGCCGCAATGCTTGGCACCCCGAGTGACAAGTACCGTTACTACTTATTCATTTATCCTGGCACCAGCAGTTCAGCCGCAATGCTTGGCACCCCGAGTGCCAAGTACCGTTACTACTTATTCATTTATCCTGGCACCAACAGTTCAGCCGCAATGCTTGGCACCCCGAGTGCCAAGTACCGTTACTACTTATTCATTTATCCTGGCACCAGCAGTTCAGCCGCAATGCTTGGCAACCCGAGTGCCAAGTACCGTTACTACTTATTCATTTTTCCTGGCACCAGCAGTTCAGCCGCAATGCTTGGCACCCCGAGTGCCAAGTACCGTTACTACTTATTAATTTATCCTGGCACCAGCAGTTCAGCCGCAATGCTAGCCCCCACACCCCGAGTGCCAAGTATGGGAAGTCATTATTAACATTTTTTTAAAGTCATTGGTATGACCCGACTGGAGATCTAGCATGCGACCTCCTGCAACCTCGAATGACGCTCTACCACAGAGGACTCTTAACATTTGATGTAAAGAAACCAACTTTTGACGACGCGACAAATTCATAATCTGCATTTACACACTATTTCTGGAAAATTTTCTGCACACGAGTTTTGAAAACGTTGAGGCAATAAAAGAAATTGCTCAAAACGAGTCACGAATTTCTGATTTTCCCACAATGTTTTGAACTTCATCAAAATCGATGCACGTGAAATACTTGATGGATCCTTGTAGCTCGCAACGTATTATGATAGATAGATAGATAGATTTTATTTGACTTATACAAATACACGTATCTCATCATTTACATACATTTACATAAACAAAATATATGAGTGAACAACAAATAATGATCCGAAATAACTTTGAAGTTTCCTGATTTTGGTAGAACTCAAAAGTAGATTTTACCAAAGAAAGAAAATTTAACCTTTAACTTAAAGTAGTTAAGGAGAGTGGGAATTTAACAATTGTTATTCATACTGACAATCGCCTACATATAATACTTCAACCATGTGTTGGTAGGGTCTCACCCATCCTCGCATCCTCGGTACCAAGGGCCGAGCCCCGGTAGCTCAGTCGGTAGTGACGCGGGCTGTCAATTCATGGGTTGTGAGTTCGAACCCCAGCTCGGCCAACATTCTTTCCGACGATTGACAAAAGTCATTGTGACCCGCGTCATTCGTCTTTCACCAATGGGCTAACAGTCTATGTGGAAAAGCAGCCAGTTGCTTGGAGAGTATGTTGTGTGGAGTACTGGTGTGAGCAAACCAGGAAACATGTGAGAAGGTGAACTGGCCGCCGTGAAATGAGTAAAAGAAAATGTTGAAAATGGCGTTAAACCCCAATCAATCAATCAATCGGTACCCAGGCTATTCATAATATATATGATACCCTTTGCAAATTGGCTGTAAAAATCTCGTACTCATGAATAATTTATGAGGTGAAATGCTGCCGCTTGATTGGCCGCATTACAGTGGAGTTACGGAGGAAATCGTGGCGCATGATTTACGAAGTTTCGTTAGCCAATTTTCCCAGGGTTCAACATGTTATGAATAGCCTGGGTACCGAGGCTGGGTCTCACAAGGTCTTCAATGACTGTCTGGAGTGGTCACGTGTCCTGCACTGCTAGTAACACCTACACGTGGCGATGTGTTCAGTCTGAGGAAAAACGTGCAGACTAGTCGAAGTGTTTACACGAAACATATGGACGTACTGTGTACGCTTTGGTCTGTGTATATACGGAATATTATGTTGTGGGGTGGATACATGAGTTCGTATTCCACGACAAGTAGCGTGGGAAAATCGATATCTTACGAGACCGTAGGTCGAGC
The DNA here is from genome assembly GCA_031761405.1 of Serripes groenlandicus. NCBI lineage: Eukaryota > Metazoa > Mollusca > Bivalvia > Cardiida > Cardiidae > Serripes > Serripes groenlandicus. Next base: position 624,789 of record JASEVX010000045.1, on the reverse strand, counting down.
TAAGATATGGATTTCCCCACGCTACGCGTCGTTAATACGAACTCTATTATCCACCCCACAACATAATATTTCTTTTATTACATACCTACAATCTATGAGCAGCGAAAATTTATTGAGTTTACATTTTATTAATAGTAAATAGTACTAATATCGTCATCAAACCGGTTACGTCACTGTATGACGTCACAATCTTGTATTTACACCGCATATAGATACGGAATTTTAATCTGTCGTGGTGTATTTGCGCATGTCAATCTGTGTGTATTTCCACCGGAAAATAAACAGGCATGTAATAAAACCTGTTCCCACGTACAACAAATCTGCAGCAGGCGACTTTGAAAACATATTGGCAAATATATGAAATATCTCTCTAAATAAAGTATTAAAGTCGAATTGAAACGAAAAACGGTGTTGCAAAATGAGAACATTTTCATTCTCAGCAATATTGTGTCGCAATGTTTTAACCCTTTCCCTCATATAGACGCTTTCTGACGCCTCTGCAGCAGACAGCTTTTTGAAAACATAGTGACAAAAGAAGAAATTGCTCAAAACGAGCAATTTCTCCTTTTGCCACAACGTTTTCCACTTTTAGTCATAGGTTATCCATTAAATTATAGAGATTGTCTATTTTTTGCCAAATATGTTCAAAGTCGTATGCTGCAGAATTGTCGTATGAGGGAAAGGGTTAAAAAATGTCGACTGCTGCAGATGCGTGAAAATGTGTCTCTATGACGTAAAGGGATAAACGTTTATGCCCTCGGGGTATTTCAAATTGACGTTTTTAACGTCTCTTACGTTTATCAATATTATCTCAAATTACGGGGTCATCTCACTGATTGGGTATGTTTGTTTATCAATGGCCGCCAAGTATGCATGGAGTAAACGCGTATAGGTCACAATACACCAAATAAATTCCTTCTTTGTTTACATGTAAATCAACCAGCTTCAACCCTCGTTTGTCACACTTTCTAAGCGTTTCCCAGGTAGAACACCATATATCATTGAAAAGAGAAAATGGGTTTACCCATACTCTACTTTCACTTTCACACAAGGTCAAAATACCTAAAATGATCAAATCGAACAGTTCCAGTTCATCCTCCACATATTTACAAAGAATTTCCACCCATTGTCACATATCCAATGCAGTCTGGGCCAGATGTACAACCATTTCTAGGCAAACAAAGTTTTGTTTACGTACTACTGCACTGAAGATCAAAGGGGCCCGCGGATGTATTTAGCGTAATTTGACCTATACTTGATTTGCACTTCGGGAGCAGAAGTTAAGCTAAAATTCGTTTTCACATTTTACATTATCAACACATGTTTATTAACAACGGGGACCAATTAGCCGTGAAATGTTATTTTTAGCACAACACAACTGGAAGAGGAAGCAATTTTTAGCACAACAAAACTGGAAGAGGAAGCAATTTTTAGCACAACACAACTGGCAGAGGAAGCAATTTTTAGCACAACAAAACTGGAAGAGGAAGCAATTTTTAGCACAACGAAATTGGAAGAGGAAGCAATTTTTAGCACAACAAAACTGGAAGAGGAAGCAATTTTTAGCACAACACAACTGGAAGAGGAAGCAATTTTTAGCACAACAAAACTGGAAGAGGAAGCAATTTTTAGCACAACAAAACTGGCAGAGGAAGCAATTTTTAGCACAACACAACTGGCAGAGGAAGCAATTTTTAGCACAACAAAACTGGAAGAGGAAGCAATTTTTAGCACAACGAAATTGGAAGAGGAAGCAATTTTTAGCACAACAAAACTGGAAGAGGAAGCAATTTTTAGCACAACAAAACTGGAAGAGGAAGCAATTTTTAGCACAACAAAACTGGAAGAGGAAGCAATTTTTAGCACAACGAAATTGGAAGCGGAAGCAATTTTTAGCACAACAAAACTGGAAGAGGAAGCAATTTTTAGCACAACGAAATTGGAAGAGGAAGCAATTTTTAGCACAACAAAATTGGAATAGGAAGCTATTTTTAGCACAACAAAATTGGAAGAGGAAGCTATTTTTAGCACAACAAAATTGGAAGAGGAAGCTATTTTTAGCACAACAAAATTGGAAGAGGAAGCTATTTTTAGCACAACAAAATTGGAATAGGAAGCTTTTTTTAGCACAACAAAATTGGAATAGGAAGCTATTTTTAGCACAACAAAACTGGAAGAGGAAGCAATTTTTAGCACAACAAAATTGGAAGAGGAAGCTATTTTTAGCACAACAAAATTGGAAGAGGAACATGTGTTCTTCCCAGCACTACCATTTTAAAACTTTTATTACACGAAATGTGTGTTCTTTACAGACTACAAGGATTTTTTTGGGTAATGTAAACATACTCGAATTTAATTAATACTTCGACGAAAGGTTGCAGTCATAAAAAAAGGTCCTACGTACACATTTGTATCTATTTTTATTGTGGTCTCCTAAATTAGCTTCAGGGGTCAGTTCAAACATAGTTTCGCTGTAAAGATATGAACCGTCCCGCGAGAAAACCAACATCATGGCCTCTGCGTAATGTATCGACCCAAATCAGCCTAAGCATGCCGCACAGGCTTACCCGGATAGATACGATTCGCCTTCTGTGGATTTTCTGTTTCAGGAATCATTACCCTTTACATCTGTCCCCCTGAGACGGAATGTGTCGGCCCGGATCAGTCTGCGCAGGGTGATCTGGGTCGATACATTACGCAGAGGTCATAGTGTTGGTTTTCTCGCGGACGGCTCATATTTTTAAAGCGAAAATATGTTTGACCTCTGACCCCTCGAGTCCATAATGTTAGTTTTCTCACGGCTTAAATTGTGTAACCTTGTCATGTGTTATAATCCAGACACAAAATATCGGCTGCTGGTTTAAATATATAACTAAACATAAACAATCGACCAGATAAATTGAAACAACAATGATATAAATAACAAGAAATATCTTTAGAAAAGATAAGCGGCGATCAATATGAGAACACATTAAGAAATGGAACATGCGCATTCAAGGCCGAGAATACGTCACATGACTGGAGATTACGCGAGGCTCCCAAGAGGTGTATAAGTTTCAATTGACGATAAATAACTGAAAACTTATCATGTTTCAAAACTTATTAATATTTTGTCTTAAATATTATATTTCATACGTTTTCAATGATTTTGTTCACTGAAATTTATTTCTTAAGGAAATCCATTAAAGGTTAGTATGCAGAACATTTCATTTTAAAACTTCAACTTAATAGTGCCTTTCGTAGGATCGCCAACCTAACTATGAACCAATCAAAACGTTTTATTTCCTTTATTTCTTCGACATTATTCATTAAATACAACATTTGATTGGTCTACAATCTGGATCATTTGTTTAACATCTTGGTCAAAACTGAGGATAAACAGCTATCGCCGAAAAAATATATATTCTCATTCGTGTCAGAATATTTCTGATTCATGGCAATCATAGTAATTGGTTACCAAACACAATTAGTTTAAACTTAGACATAACCAGTATACTCGCGCCGTTTGCTTGGAAAAATCTCAAAGGCAGAACACGCTCATTACGGGGTTCGAACCCGGGACCTTGGTACAAGAGGCCGACGCTCTACCACTGCTTGATTTGTTTATGTCAAAGATGAGCAAGTAAATTATTTGTAAATAAACAAATTTCATCCCACAATTGTCACACTATCGGGCTTGGCCAAAACTGGTTTTCCACAAACTCTTAATTCTAGGTTCAGACGAGGACAAAATACAAACAAACTAGAAATATCACTGAAGATGATAAATACCCCCAAAACAGCACCTTGACTCAAAATATGGTTTACGACCGACCAACAAAAGGGCCATAACTCTGTAAACAAGAAAAAGTAACAAAGGGCAATAACTCTGTATTTAGATTAAATAGAGTTATGGTTTCTGTACACTGCACTTTCTCTCAATGTGTTGTATCATCCTATGAAGTTTTATTAAATTCCAACAATTAGTTTTAAAGTTATGCTCCGGACAAGACTCTACGAATATGAAAAAGTAACAAACGGCAATAACTCTGTCATTATGTAAAGTAGAGTTATGTTTCTTGTACACTGCACTTCCTCTGATTATGCTCTACCATTATATGTAGTTTTATTAGATTCCATCTATTAGTTATTAAGTAATTCTACGGACAAGAAAAAGTAACAAAGGGCAATAACTCTGTATTTAGATAAAATAGAGTTATGGTTCCTGAACACCGCACTTCCTCTCAATGTGTTGTATCATCCTATGAAGTTTAATTAAATTTCAACAATTTGTTTTAAAGTTATGCTCTGGACAAGACTCTACGAATAAGAAAAAGTAACAAAGGGCAATAACTCTGTAATTATGTAAATTAGAGTTATGGTTCTTGTACACTGCACTTCCTCTGATTATGCTCTACCATTGTATGCAGTTTTATTAGATTCCATCTGTTAGTTATTAAGTAATTCTCCGGACAAGAAAAAGTAACAAAGGGCAATAACTCGGTATTTAGATTAAATAGAGTTATGGTTCCTGTACACTGCACTTCCTCTCAATGTGTGGTATCATCCTATGAAGTTTTAATAAATTCCAAGAATCAGTTTTAAAGTTATACTCTGGACAAGACTCTACGAATAAGAAAAAATAACAAAGGGCAATAACTCTGTAATTATGTAAATTAGAGTTATGGTTCTTGTACACTGCACTTCCTCTGATTATGCTCTACCATTGTATGCAGTTTTATTAGATTCCATCTGTTAGTTATTAAGTAATTCTCCGGACAAGAAAAAGTAACAAAGGGCAATAACTCTTTATTTAGATTAAATAGAGTTATGGTTCCTATACACTGCACTTCCTCTCAATGTGTTGTATCATCCTATGAAGTTTTATTAAATTCCAACAATTAGTTTTAAAGTTATGCTCCGGACAAGACTCTACGAATAAGAAAAAGTAACAAAGGGCAATAACTTTGTATTTAGATAAAATAGAGTTATGGTTCCTGTACACCGCACTTCCTCTCAATGTGTTGTATCATCCTATGAAGTTTCGTTCAAATCCTATGTTGCATTGTTAAGATATGGTCCGGACAAAATATGGCTTCCGACCGACCGACCGACCGACCGACCGACCGACCGACCATACCGACCGACCGACCGACCGACCGACCGACACAGTGACTCCTATATACCCCCCCAAAACTTTGTTTTTTGGGGGTATAATGATAAAATCAAACAGTTCAAGTGCATTCTATACATATCTACATTGCCTTTAAACTCATTGTCACATGTGCAATGCAGTCTGGTGAAGGTATGAACTCATTTCCAAGCAAACACATTTAAAAAAAATAAAAATGTTTGGCTAAGCGGGCCAGTGTATATATTTCGTGAACTTCGACATTCACTATTTGTTTTTACCAACAATTACTGACCGGCCAAAATATTGTGTCCGACGTATAGTGAATATTTCAATAGAAGTAGCATGTACATGTTGCTGTGAGATTGCTTTGGGGCAATGTTTAGGATAGAACCAGAGATAAACGATAAAGGGACACTGTCACATTATCATGTCCGATCTATATAGATATAAAACCCTTCCCCACAACAAACCAGCAAAGGGGAACTTTGAATACATACAGGTAAACCTATAGAATATATATATATATATAAATTAAATATCTTATTATTAATATAGTTGAAACATAGTGGCAGAAGAAGAAATTGCTCACAATGAGCAATTTCTTCTTTTGTCACAATGTTCTTAAAAAGTCGTCAAATGCATCTGCAAGTAGGCAAGGGTTAACCCTTCCCCTCATATAGACGCTTTCTGACGCCTCTGCATCAGATGGCTTTTAGAAAACATGGTGACAAAAGAAGAAATTGCTCATAACGAGCAATTTCTCCTTTTGCCACGATGTTTCCCACTTTAAGTCATAGGTTATCCATTCAATTATAGAGATTTTCTATTTTTTGACAAAATATGTTCAAAGGTGTCTGCTGCAAAATTATTGTATGAGGGAAAGGCTTAAAAACGACAGTCGGATCGCTTACGGTCATAAAGTCAACTGTTCATTTGGTTCGGGAATAAACCTTGAGTGATCCTTATGCTTTACGATCACTGTCCATTAATAGTTTTATAGTTGATCTAAGAACAAGTTGTAGTCGGAGTTGTGCAGAACTTTGAAATACACACAAAAAAAAGGAATAAACCAAAAGTAGATATTTTAGTTACCAAACTGTGAGACGAATTGTTGTGTTGCGCATACGTTAATTAGGTAAGTTATTATTATCATTTTTATTATTATTATTATTATTATTATTTTTATTTTTATTTGTGTTATTATTATTATTATTTTTATTTTTATTTGTGTTATTATTATTATTTTTATTATTATTATTTTTACTTTTATTGTTGTTACAGTATTATTATTTTTATTTTTATTTTTATTTGTGTTATAATTATTATTAATTTTTATTATTATTATTGAACAGTTCGATCTGTTCATGTAAAGTAATAGAGAGAATATGATAAACTCGATTTCATGCAGGGGTCTGTTTCAATTAACCCTTTCCCCCATATAATAAATATGCAGCCGAGGACTTTCAAAACATCTAGGCAAACAAACTGGAAAATCTCTTTACACGAAATCGTAATTATGGAGTTTAAAACGAGAAAACCAACATTATGGTCTCTGCGTAATGGATCGATCAGATCAGCCTGCGCAGTCCGCGCAGGCTAATCCGGGCCGACACATTCCGTCTCAGGTTGGTATATGTATAAAGTAATGATTCCTGAAACAGAAAATCTACAGGAGGCGAAAAGTGTCTATCCGGGTTAGCCTGTGCGGCATTCTTACTCTGATCCGGATCGATACTTTACGCAGAGTCCACAATGTTGGTTTTCTCGCGGGACGTCTCATACTCTATAAGGCAACACCAATGATCGTGCCTAAATGGTGTTTTCAACGCTTTGTTCAGCATTACTTCTGTCTAATCATGGCTTCTTGGCAAACCATACTGGGATTTCCTACAAGAAATCAAGCATATAGACCGCCTCGGTAGTGTAGTGGTAGAGCGTCCGCATCGGGTGCGGGAGGTCGTGGGTTCGTTCCCCGGCCGGGGTCATACCAAAGGCTTTGAACATGGTAGTAATTGCTGCCGTCCTAGGCGCTCAGGGTTCTTGGGTTAGCATTACGACTGACTGGCTGGTGTCAAGATAAACGGACAAGTAGTACTGGTAACTTACCCCGGAAACGCCGTGATATAACTGAAACATTGTTGAAAACACCAAACGATTAGAACTGATAACTTAACACTCTTCATTCAAACGTACATTTTTTGGTTCACAAAACCATAAGTTTTACCGATGATGAAAATAAGCATGTAAGTGACAGACGAGTAATAATCATCATAATAAAGATGGATGGCCTGTCATGTTTGTTCTTATTTCAACGTGTAATGGTATTTACTAACACAATACAAAGTGTTAAGAAATTCTATAATTGGGAAAAATGGAAAAACTGTCTAAATTAATGATAGACGTTATTATTACGATGAACTAAATGTAAATGCCTTGTACAATTTACAGTCGCAGTTGTTTATTTCGTTAAGTTTAAATGCTCTATTAAGTCCCTCGTGTACATTGTTACTCCTGTCACAGACATATGTCTGATATGCCGGTAGCATACTTCTATTTATTCTTCTTGTAGAGCAGTAGGACAGGTTGTTGTACATACAGTTCAATGGTTTATGCACTTTAAAGATACGTGCCTTACTCATGTAACTATCTGTTTCCTATCTTCTTCTATTTTTTAATTTTTTTCATGTAATTATGAAATTATGAAATAATGTTTTCTGTATTGTTGTATTATAAATGTAATCTTCTTAATTTGAGAAAATAAGGATTAAAATAATTTTTGTTTATTGCAATGCTATCTATCATACGTACTGGTTGGTCCCTGAAACTTCCCTAACCGATTCTTAATAATTTGAAACCAGCGCATCGTGTAAAATCCGTCTTAAGACGGTTTCGCTTCACCGCGTTTGTACATGTTGTTACATAGATTCTACATATATGATATCAGTTTGTGTATACTTACTTATATGCACATTTATAAGGTGCGCTTAAACAAATGGAATCATAGAAAACTTGTCATCTGTCTGTTCGAAATTATCGAACTCTCTCTGTTACTTTCGTATTTTATAAGCGGTTTTAATGACAAACACACAAAATGATGGCAACTATTTCATATACGTTACCTTAAAATCTAACGAAGTTTGAACCAAAAACAACGACCATATATAGATTAACTACCTGTTCATATCGGACAGACGGGGAGCATCGACTAGAACACAAAAATGTCGATGTCTGACGTCGTGTTTCTAAGTCATCATACGCGTATCAGTCAATTCGCCATGTAGTCTCCTTTGTACCCGACTAATTTCCATGACTGACGATACAGTGGTCGAAAATATCCGAATACAATTCCGTGAGTGACGATTCAGTGGTGGAAAATATCCGAATACAATTCCGTGAGTGACGATTCAGTGGTCGAAAAAATCCGAATACAATTCCGTGACTGACGATTCAGTGGTCGAAAATATCCGAATACAATTCCGTGTCAAGATCTACTATACGATGAACAGCATACGACAGTTCCTAAAAGTTGTCATACTTGTTTCTCTTAACCCTTTCCCTCATATAGACGCTTTCTGACGCCTCTGCAGCAGACGGCTTTTTGAAAACATTGCGACAAAAGACGAAATTGCTCAAAATGTGTTGATAAAATGTGTTCAAAGTCGTCTGCTGCAGAATTGTCGTATGAAGGAAAGGGTCAAAGTCAGACTTCACCACAGGAAAAAGACGAAAGTCTACCGGGACCAACTCGGAAGAATAGGCTGGGTGGTCGTCTTATTCGAATCCAAGCAGTATACTCTTATTTCGTTCGATCTTTTCGAAATGGACTCTTCCATTGGCTGGAATGTGTTTTAGTTTCAACATCAAAGGGATAAACCCGAGTCTTGTCTAAGGTCACTACATGGTCATGTTATGTGGGTGAATATTTAGCATGGCGACATAGCTATGGTGATGCGAAGACCACTGAATCTACGTGATAATAAAATGATAGTACACGTTTCAGGAGAAATTGTCAACATGGCGGTTACGACCTGTGTATATCTATCCAGATAAGCCTTTGCTTCCCGTCAGTGTAATCTTGGCTCACACTGGTCGCTTCGACTCGGTCTTATCTGGGCCAACACTGGTCACTTCCACCCAGTCTAATCTGGGCCCACACTGGTCACTTCTACACAGTATAATCTGGGCCCACACTGGTCACTTCCACCAAGTATAATCCGGTTCCACACTGGTCGCTTCTACCCAGTCTAATCTGGGCCCTCACTGGTCACTTCTACCCAGTCTTATCTGGGCTAACACTGGTCACTTCCACCCAGTCTAATCTGGGCCCACACTGGTCACTTCTACACAGTATAATCTGGTCCAACACTGGTCACTTCAACCCAGTCTAATCTGGGCCCACACTGGTCACTTCCACCCAGTCTAATCTGAACCAACACTGGTCACTTCTACACAGTCTAATCTAGTCCCACACTGGTCACTTCTACACAGTATAATCTGGTCCAACACTGGTCACTTCAACCCAGTCTAATCTGGGCCCACACTGGTCACTTCCACCCAGTCTAATCTGAACCAACACTGGTCACTTCTACACAGTCTAATCTGGTCCCACACTGGTCACTTCTACACAGTATAATCTGGTCCCACACTGGTCACTTCTACACTGTCTAATCTGGTCCCACACTGGTCACTTCCACCCAATCTAATCTGGGCCCACACTGGTCACTTCCACCCAGTCTAATCTGGGCCCACACTGGTCACTTCTACACAGTCTAATCTGGGCCCACACTGGTCACTTTCACCCAGTCTAACCTGGGCACACACTGGTTACTTCCACCCAGTCTAATCTGGGCCCACACTGGTCATTTCTACACAGTATAATCTGGTCCCACACTGGTCACTTCTACACAGTCTAATCTGGTCCCACACTGGTCTATTCAACCCAATCTAATCTGGGCCCACACTGGTCACTTCCACCCAGTCTAATCTGGGCAAACACTGGTCACTTCCACCAAGTCCAATCTTTGCCCACACTGGTCACTTCCACCCGGTCTAATCTGGGCACACACTGTTCCCTTCCACCAATTATAATCTGGGCCCTCACTGGTCACTTCCACTCAGTCTTATCTGGGCCCACACTGATCGCTTCCACCCAGTATAATCTGGACCCTCACACTGGTCGCTACCACCCAGCCCAGATAGACCTATAGAAACGGTGTTGGTAAAAAAAAAAACCTCCCTCATTGGTGTAATGGTAGAGCGTCCGCCTCGGGAGTTCGAGGGTTCGATCCCCGGCCGGGTCATACCAAAGACTTTAAAACGGAGGTTGTGTCTGTCCCTCCCTTGATACTCACTCAGGGTACTGAAAAGTTAACATTACGACTTACTCGTTGGTCTCGGGGGTAAATAGACCAGCTCGCGGGCTCGGCGTGAAACGGTTGTAACTAAAAACCTATTTTGAAAACCCTGGTTTAGGGGCAATTTTGACCCCTTTGTAAAAAAATGCAAATTTAGGTGCCATTGCTCAGAACGAGCAATGACACCTAAATTTACATTTTTTTACCAAGATTTTTTTTTTTTAACGTTTATAAAGACATTATGGCGAGGTGATTAACAATGGTAACAAAATACCAATTTTAGTTACAACCATTTCACGCCAAGCCCTCGAGTTGTGCGGATAGTTTACAAAGGAAACGCCGTGATACAACCGAATAATTGTTGAGAGCTGCATAAAACCCCATACAATTAAAACGTTAAAGCGACTGAACTCCAGACACCCAACTGTAGAAAAAAAAATCCAATTTTAAGAAAATAAGTGTTATTTTGGTATTTGGGGCATTAAAATATGATAACTGACATATTACATGCCCCTATAATCGGTGAGATTTTCTTGTTTTCGATACTTTTTCCATCGCAAATTCTACCCTGTCAGTAACGGGGTAAGTATTTTTAAATAGGAAACCCCTTCATCGGGACAATTGAAAACGACTCAAGTTCACTTTATTGATAAAAACCGATACATTTTCTAACCCTGGTTTTACTTGGATAACATAAAGAATAACATTTAGGGCGAATTTCGAGGTTTTTTTTTTTTTTTTTTTTTTCGTGCCATCTGGATTTCAGTCGCTTTAACACATAACAATAAAAACAAAGACTGGTGAATCATCCAATGCGATAGTTGTTGCAAGCGAGTTAACCCTTTCCCTCATATGACAATTCTGCAGCATTGAATGGATGACCTATGAATTAAAGTGCAAAACATTGTGGCAAAAGGAGAAATCGCTAGTTTTGAGCATTTTCTTCTTTTGTCAATATGTTATCAAACAGCCGTCTGCTGCAGAGGCGTCAGAAAGCGTCTATATGAGGGAAAGGGTTAAAAGACACTTATCCGAATGTCCTGCCTGCCCCGGGACATTTATCGGTAGAGAATGGATGTTTATGGAGATACATGGGCTGTAATTGTAATTTTGGACTTAATTAAAACACGCCTTAGGGAAATGCATATTTTAAAACGGCACATCTTAAGTTCAATGACAAATACAGTTCGACGGCGATATTCTGGCAGATCTAACAACACTGTTCTATTGTCAAGTATAGATCTTATCCGGAATGTTAACCCTTTCCCACATACAACAAATCTGCAGCAGACGACTTTGAAAACATAGTGGCAAAAACCTTATAGGCAGAGAGTGTTCATTCAAAGTAATTTTTATATTAAAACCAGTCTTATCTCAGTTTGTTCTTTTCATTATTTGTTTCGAACCAAATAAATATTTTAAATCACCTATAATTAACAATTTGTAAGTGAGTGTAAAGAACGGCTCTCTGCAAAGGAGAATTATCTACGCAGTCGGTATTCGGTAGTCACTTGATCAACATTTTTAGCTTAGAAACAGTTCCTATTTTAGATGTTCATGGATTAACATTATTAAATGAATTCTACATAAATCAAGACATCTCTTTGAACATGAAAATAACATTCAGTAAGTTAAAATTGCTACTAAAAGGAAAATTCGACGTGATTTTTATCTCGATATTGACACATAACAGTCTGCAGCAAGTCTAGCAGGGACTCCTTTGTCTTCGTAAATAAGACAAAAAAACACAATTGCGAGTCAAAATAAAGAAACTGCAAATACTTAAAACATCGGATTATTTATTTCATTTTAGATGTGTCATAACTGAGTGTTTTAAAACTATCACAATTGTAATATGTTCAAGACATCTAAATTTGTTTTTTTCTAATAATAACTCTCCTCCCAATAAGGGCTGTACCTCATACACTATCTTTCTGAAGCACATAGTGCAGTTACAATCCATCTTAACAGTTGATCAGCTAATATGTACACATTTTATATGATCTTTTAAAACATTGTGAGCAAAATTAGTTATTATAATATTGGATGTTGTCACTCTGAAGGTTAAACAAGCTACAGTACATACATGTATATAAATACACATATATTGATTAAATTATGTTTTACTAAAATGTTATACCTCATTTTATACTGTATATAAATACACATATATTGATTAAATTATGTTTTACTAAAATGTTATACCTCATTTATTCTTGATACTCAATGTGAATCATTGTCCCAAATGCAGACACATTTTAATACGTTTCCAGCAGGTGCAGTGTGTCAAACATTGTGAGAAAAAGAGAAATTGCTCAATGGAGTCATTTTCTGTTTTCCAACAATGTTTTCTTTTCTTTTCTTTTATCTAACTTTCATTCATGATTAGAGGCTCCCCATGTTTTAACCCGTTCTCACCTGCAGACGCATTTTGACGCAATAGCAGCAGACGACTTTTGAAAACATTGTGGCCAAAGGTGAGTTGCTCATGATGGCCACACTAATTTCAATTTTATTTAACAATTAAGCTATATTTGATGGAGATAAGCTATATTTTCAGGTTTTTGTCACTAGGTTTTCAAAGTCGTCTCCTGCAGATTTGCTGTATGTGGGAAAGGGTTAAAGATATGTTCAATATTGTCTCCTGCATATTCATTTTATTATCGGAAACGGGGATTACATTGCTACTTTTCCTGCGATTGTTTCAATATACATAGTCAGTTGAGTCATGAACAGCTTTCTGTATCATGAAAAAGTGAAGTAACTTTTCCTTTCCACATTGTTTTCCTCTGGTTCACAAGCTTGCATTGGGACACAGGTCATATTCTATCTTCACTTAAACTTGGTTCTGTACAAGTTTCAAAAGTGAAATAGCTGGTCTAACAACAATATTGAGATTAATGTCTGGACACAGATGTGGTTTCACTGGTCATGTGATAACATTTCAACGGGGCTTTTCACTGAAATAGGGGTCAGATGCTGGGCAGTAAATGACTCCTGCAGAGGTGTTAAAACTGTGTACCGTTAAATTTTCTGGAAGATTTTGGGAAATCATAATGTGGGAGACTGTATCATCAGCCGCAATTTCAATAAGTTCAGACCAAAGTACTTGGCTTTTTTTGGATCTGACGATACCACATGAGAGGTCGTCTCAAGTTGACCCTAAACATTAAACTTTTAACGAGTAGGTTTACTTTTTTTCTGTCCAATGAATTCGAATATGTCAACCAACGATCGGCCATCACCACTTTATCTTGTATTTATGTATAGGGGTTATCTCCCCTGTCGATATATATCGATTGTGTAGGCGGCTATTTGATTGACTAATGCAAAGGTCAACCCGAGACGACCTTTAATAGGCAGTCATCAGATATCTACGAGCGTGTGCTACTGCAGCGAAGATTGATTGATTGATTGATTGGGGTTTAACGCCTTTTTCAACAATGTGTCAGTCATATCACGGCGACCAGTTTAACTACGCTGGTTTTCCCACACCAGTACACCGCACAACATACTTTCCAAGCAACTGGGTGCTTTTCCTCATAGACCGTTAAACATCCCATTGGTGAAAGACGAATGACGCATGTCACAGTGACTTTTGTCAATCGTCGGAAAGAATGTTGGCCGAGCCGGGATTCGAAGTCACAACCCCTGGAACAGTAGCGAAGACTATGTCTGGTTTGATTGAGACCTCACTGAAATGCAAGTCGAGCGTCCGTACGTGCGATTACTTTTTTGGGGGTTTCAAACGGGCCAATTTAGAGATAACTTCTTTTCAGACATCTCCTTCGCGGAGTGCGAGCTGTTTTACTGTTTTACTGGCTAAGGTACCCTTATTACTGTTCCTTTTATGCTGACACAAGCCAATCAACCAATGCTTAATCTATAACCACGAGAGCTAAATAGGGAAAACCATTTCTACTATTATTAAGTATTTTGTGTTTCCCGACAGGGAATTGAACCCGCGACTTCCAGCAACCGGGGCGAAACATAGGTAGAGTAGGTTAATTCGGAAATGTTCGTTTTACCTATTCTCTCTATGCTAACCAACACACGAACAATCACGAAAGTAACATGTATGTCTGTGGTTCTGAGCATAGGTGCCAGTGTCGTTTAAAATCTAAAAATAGCATTTGACTATATATAGATTTTAAACGAGACTGGTACATATAAAAATAGCATTTGACTATATATAGATTTTAAACGAGACTGGTACATATAAAAATAGCATTTGACTATATATAGATTTTAAACGAGACTGGTACATATAAAAATAGCATTTGACTATATATAGATTTTAAACGAGACTGGTACATATAAAAATAGCATTTGATTATACGTACGAGACTGGCGCCCGTGGTTTTGAGTGCAGTGGACCGAATGATGCATTCCGAGTTATCGGTCATAAAATGTTCACAATATTATTTGACCGCGGACAAGTGCATGCATCTATCGGTCCTCTGCAATCGAAATTATGTAAATACGGTTCGTTCGTGAATGCTCGTGGGTTGGTGTTTTGTATCTAGATATGGTTATACGAACAGTTACTGTAGGGGTATCCATTCTACCTCATTTTCGATTGCAGTGGAGCGACAGCTCGAGGGCTTGGAGTGAAACAGTTGTAACTAAAAAGCTATTTTGAAAACCTGGCTTAGGGGCAATTTTGACCCCTTTGTAAAATGCAAATTTATGTGCCATTGCTCAGAACGAGCTAAATTTTCATTGTTTACGAAGAAAAATTATTTAACGCTTATAAAGAGTTTATGGCGAGGTGATTAACCTTTGTAAAAAAAATACCAATTTGAGTTACAACCGTTTCACGCCAAGCCCTCGAGATGAAATCTTGCGCTTGTATTACACAAATCGATAATGGTTGATTTATCGAAAGCATTATATTTATAACAAAACATAGGCATATTCTTAGATCAGTTAAATGACTCTATTATTAATGAATTTGGTGATTACGAAAATCTGGCATTTCTGATCAATACTCATCCTCGTGAATTGAGCGAAGTTCATTGTCAAAAGCTATGTAACCCTTTCCCTCATATAGACGCTTTCTGACGCCTGTGTAACAGACGGCTTTTGAAAACATAGTGACAAAAGAAGAAATTGCACAAAACGTTTGCCACAATGTTTTCCACTTTTAGTCATAGGTTATCCATTCAATTATGGAGATTTTCTATTTCTTGACAAAAATATGCAGAATTGTGGTATGAAGGGAAAGGGTTAAATGTGTTATATGCGCGAACGGGTTAACCCTTTCCCTCATACAACAATTCTGCAGCAGACGACTTTGAATATATTTTATAAAAAAAAAAAAAAAAATCTAATTGAATGGATAACCTATGACTAAAAGTGGAAAACATTGTGGCAAAAGGAGAAATTGCTCGTTTTGAGCAATTTCTTCTTTTGTCACTATGTTCTTCAAAAAGCCGTCTGCTGCAGAGGCGTCAGAAAGCATCTATATGAGGGAAAGGATTAAGGAGGAGGTCAGCTTTGTATGGTAGATAAATCACCTTAGGAGTAGTCCACAGGTGAAAGATGCAGTGATATGAACCCCCTGGTCCTTCCCCCCCCCCCCCTCCCCCTCCCCCTTCCCACATTCTACAACCCAAAAAACTTAAAAAAATACATGATATATTTGTTATTTGCAATATGAGGCTCAAATATTTAAAAAAAAAAAAAATTGTATGTATATTTTTTTTTTTACATAGAATATGAGTCATATTTTGCAAATAACATTGATTCATAGGGACTAGGGGATTCATATCACTGCATCTTTCGTCTGTGGAGTAATCCCTATTTAGTGAGTATTTACCTCGGTAAATTAGCTAGTAGGCTACCTTGATGCCATTAGGGAAGATCGTGTTTCAGTACAGGGTTGGACTCACTGTGTGACAATAGACATTGCATAATGAGTGCGATGTCTCATTCCACACACTATTTCCAAATTATTGTATAATTGTGAATAACTAAATTTCATGTGACTTTATACATTCCTACTATGTATATATGTTATGGTGATTTCTAGGCCCAATGGGCCAGGTGGGGTAACTTTGTATAACATGTGTTATTCATGTATGTAATTCACAGGACAAACGTTTATATCAACA
The DNA here is from genome assembly GCA_031761405.1 of Serripes groenlandicus. Lineage (NCBI taxonomy): Eukaryota > Metazoa > Mollusca > Bivalvia > Cardiida > Cardiidae > Serripes > Serripes groenlandicus. The sequence goes on along the minus strand of JASEVX010000045.1, from coordinate 608,206 downwards.
AACGGCTATCAATGATTAATTGATCAACATTTTGATGGATATACATGACTACACTTTATTTTAATAAATTTACTATTCAGACATTAAAAACTCCATTTGTGTTTACTGTGATATAACATTTAGAACACAGTAAACGTTTTAGTAGAATACTACCTTAGTTTTAAATAGCTAAAGTACTAAATACTGTATATGCTTTTACACTTGTATGCATATTGTAATGTACATTTGATTAAGAGGGACGCAACCTAAATCTAACACAACAAGCAAATTCATGAAATTTATATCCCCCGCTTGCAGGAAATATTGTAGGAAAATGTTGAGGTTAGGTTTAAACATGTCAGTAGACTTTTTATTGAACACGTATTACAGGGTAAATTAAACGAACTTGGCCTAGGTTGTTACCAAGTTTGAAAAAAACAACAGACAGACAGACGGACAAACCGAAATTAATAACCCCCCTTTTCTTCTTCGAAAAAGCGGGGGATAAAAAGTGTATTGTATATTGTGTATTTTGAGCCGTTGAATAAATATCTTGAATCTTGTAAATTCACACATGTCCAAGTTAATAAACAATTATCTTATCTTATCTTATCTTATTGTACTAAAGGTTTTTTAGTGAGTAGTATTAAGAAGTACGCATGATCCTCTTGTCACTGTGTTGTGATAAAGTTGAAAGTTCATGCCGGTTTATTTTCATTCATGTTTTGATAATTCAAGCAAAAGCAAACTTTATCTTTACGCGGTCAATTAATTTTCCCAATAAAATCGATCTATTTTCAAACCTTATATATATACGCGGTATGAATAATCGGGCTCTATTTTAAATGTTAAACCCTTCCCGCATATATATAGACGCTTTCCGACGCCTCTGCAGTAGACGTTGTGGCAATTGATTGATTGATTGGGGTTTAACGCCGTTTTTAACAATTTCTCAGTTATATCACGGCGGCCAGTTCACCTACTCATGCATTTCCTGGTTTTCTCACACCAATACTCCACACAACAATCCTCCCAAGCAACTGGCTGCTTTTCCACATAGACTTATTAAAATTTAATAGTTGAATATACATGTACTTACATTCACCTCATTTTTCGAACAATTTTTTTTTTTACTTTGTAAAATCGTCTGCTGTTTGTTTATTGTATAATGGAAAAGGGTCGTGGTTGTTTGTTACATAATGGAAAAGGGTTGGGGTTGTTTGTTACATAATGGAAAAGGGTTGGGGTTGTTTGTTACATAATGGAAAAGGGTTGGGGTTGTTTGTTACATAATGGAAAAGGGTCGGGGTTGTTTGTTACATAATGGAAAAGGGTCGGGGTTGTTTGTTACATAATGGAAAAGGGTTGGGGTTGTTTGTTACATAATGGAAAAGGGTTGGGGTTGTTAGTTACATAAAGGAAAAGGTCGGGGTTGTTTGTTACATAATGGAAAAGGGTTGGGGTTGTTTGTTACATAATGGAAAAGGATCGGAGTTGATGTTTCATGCCGGAACACAGTTCCATTGTTTCAAGCGTATTTATAAAAGGCTGTATATATCCCACCCCCTTAAACCCAATTTAATAGTTTAATTAATATACATGTACTAACATTCACCCCATTTTCGATTTTTTTTGTTTTTGTTTTACTTTGAAAAATCGTCTGCTGTGTGTTTATTGTATAATGGGAAAGGGTCGGGGTAGAGTTTCATGCCGGAACACACAGTTCCATTGTTTCAAGCGTATTTATAAAAACCCACCCAAGCGTTTTTTCCCCATGAACAGTCCGTATATCCCCCCCTCCTAAACGGGTCGCATGAGTAAACCCGATATTGGGTTTAGAGTTAATAATACACCGAGCTCTCTATGCACGTCATAGGTCTGTGACAAGAGAGAAAACACTGAACTATTGGAAAATTCCGGACGGTTAGGAAATAACGAATCGCATTCAGGGAAACGGCCCCACGGATATAAACATGGCGCTAGCTCGGGTCAGTACACATTTATGTTTTTAAAACTAATCTATGCATTGAAAGAGTCGTATGTTGTGTATTTGTCGTACATATAAATGTATTCTACAAGGCGTGTTGACACTTGACTTCCGTGTTGTTGATATATATATAGTATGTGTGTAGTATATTTGTCGCATGACATAACTAACTTGACGTTGGTTTTGCTTATAAATTCGTTTCAGAATTATCCTGCGATCGAAAATTGGTCATATATATTGGATAAGCGGCTTTCGATGCCAGTGGATCTTTTATGCTTATCCATGCATCAATTATACTTAGAACTTTGTACGAGTAGATCTATTAGTTTGTTATATTTGACATGTATGTTTTGTTTGTATGGTGTTTTACATCGCATTTTAACACTTCTTCAGTTATATCACGGTGTTCCCTGGAAGAAAACTAGAACTATTCGTCATTTTATCCTGGAGCCCCGGTAGCTTAGTCGGTAGCGACGTGGGCTGTCAAGTCAATCCAGGGGTTAAGAGTTCGAACACCAACTCGGCCCAACATTCTTTCCGACCGTCCCCCCGGGATGTAGCGGTCAGAGGGGAATCCTCGTGACACCGTCCTCGGTGTGTAGCGGTCAGAGGGGAATCCTCGTGACACCGTCCTCGGTGTGTAGCGGTCAGAGGGGTATCCTTGTGACATCGTCCCTCGAGGTGTAGCGGTCAGAGGGGAATCCTCGTGACACCGTCCCCCGGGGTGTAGCGGTCAGAGGGGTATCCTTGTGACATCGTCCCTCGAGGTGTAGCGGTCAGAGGGGAATCCTCGTGACACCGTCTGCGGGGTGTAGCGGTCAGAGGGGTATCCTCGTGACACCGTCCCCCGGATTGTAGCGGTCAGAGGGGTATCCTCGTGACACCGTCCCCCGGGGTGTAGCGGTCAGAGGGGTATCATCGTGACACCGTCCCCCGGATTGTAGCGGTCAGAGGGATATCCTCGTGACACCGTCCCCCGGGGTGTAGCGGTCAGAGGGGTGACACCGTCCCCCGGGGTGTAGCGGTCATAGTGGAATCTTCGTGACACCGTCCCCCGGGGTGTAATGGTCAGAGGGGAATGCTAGTGACACCGTTCCCCGGGGTGTAGCGGTCAGAGGGGAATGCTCGTGACACCGTCCCCGGGGTGAAGCGGTCAGAGGGCTATCCTCGTGACACCGTCCCCCGGGGTGTAGCGGTCAGAGGGGTATCCTCGTGACACAATCCCCCGGGGTGTAGCGGTCAGAGAGACACCGTCCCCCGGGGTGTAGCGGTCAGAGGGGTGACACCGTCCCCCGGGGTGTAGCGTTAAGAGGGGAATGCTCGTGACACCGTCCCCCGGGGTGTAGCGGTCAGGGGGAACCATCAGGAGCGAGAGAATCCCCGGTCGAGTGATACCAAGGACCTTGAATGAAATGAAAGCAATTGGCTTCCGTCCTTGGTTCTCAGGGTTGCGAAGGAAAGCATAACGACTGAAGCGTCGATATATAATGATACAGCTACCAGCCTGCTGGTTACTTACTCAGGAAACGCCGTGATATAACTGAAATGATGTTAAAAGCGGCGTAAAACACCATACAAACTTTATAATTGACAGCCGAGCCTCTGTAGCTCAGTCGGTAGTTGTGAGTTCGAATCCCGGCTCGGCCAACTATTCTTTTCGACGATTGACAAAAGTCAATGCGACATGCGTCATTCGTCTTCCACCAATGGGCTAAGTCTATGTGGAAAAGCAGCTAGTTGCTTGGGAAAGATTGTTGTGTGGAGTACTGGTGTGAGAAAACCAGGAAATGCATGAATAGGTGAACTGGCCGCCGTGATATAACTGAGAAATTGTTTAAAACGGCGTTAAACCCCAATCAATCAATCAATCTATTATAATCGACAGTTGACATCTAACTCGAGATAGGATGTATTTAATTGGATACACCTGAATACACCCAAACACACCCTTCATACAATCGACAACAGACTATGGTTGTGGTTATTCATTAGTAGAATAGTGTCTTTTTGTATCAACGGCATCATATTGCAAGGGGACTGGTATATTATGCCTACAGTGTAAAACGCAGGCGAGTCTTTGTCATACGCAGAGACCTAGATCGGCAGGAGTAAATCGATCTGTTCCCATCAATATTTCTCCTACTACCAAACTGAAACCCTCTGTTGTGGGAACTCAAATGAATCGTCTCATTGAGAAACAAAAGGTTTGAGGGACAGCTAAGGATGAACTTATTTCTTATTCACAGCTCTGAATACGTGAACCTATTATTAAGTTGCGCATGTAGTCTCATCAATGTTAAGTGTACTACTGTAGTCTCATCAGGTGCGATTTCATAAAACAAACATGTAGCACATACATCTGAATATTATGCATTTTTCCCTCTCCCGCTTTATTGCTGCATTGATTGATTGATTGATGTTTAACGCCGTTTTTAACAATTTCTCAGTTATATCACGGCGGCCAGTTCACCTACTCATGCATTTCTTGGTTTTCTCACTCCAGTACTCCACACAACAATCTTCCCAAGTAATTAATTGCTGCATATCATTGATTATAATTAAATGGTGTTTTTCGCCGATATCAACATTTTTTTCAGCCAAATCACGGTGTATTCTGGGTAAATTACCAGTACCACTGGAATTATATGAGCCGTTCCACGAGAAAACCAACTTTATGAACTCTGCATAATGTATCGACCCAGATCAGCCTGCACAGTCCCCACAGGCTAATCCGGACCGACACATTCCGTCTCAGGGGGGATAGAGGTATAGAGTAATTATTCCTGAAACAGAAAATCCACAGGAGGTGAAAAGTGTATGCCCGGATTAGCCTGCGCGGCATGTTAAGGCTGATCCGGGTCGATACTTTACGTAGAGTACATTCTGTTGGGTTTTCTCGTGGAGCGGCTCACATATACTGACACCGATGTCCCACACCAGTCGTTAAACTATCCCTGCAACACTGAACGCCAAGGAAGGAAGCCATTACTACCATTTGAGTAGCCCTTAGTATAACCAGATCGGGGATCAAACCCTTGATTTTCCGCTCGATCGCCTCGGGAGCGGGAGGTCGTGGGTTTATACCCCGACCGGGGCATACTAAAGGTTTTTTTTTTTCATCCTTGGCGCACTCGATTGTTGAGTTAGCTGGTGGCAGGATAAATGGACCACCAGCAGTACTAGTAGCTGATCCAGGATACGCCCTAAAGATATAACTGAAACATTGTTGAAATTAATTGGTCTTCCGCGCAGGTGCCAGTCTCGTTTAAAATCTAAAAATAGCATTTGACTCTATATATAGTCAAAGGCTATTTTTAGATTTTAAACGAGACTGGCAATTGCGTGTATATATATAGTCAAATGCTATTTTAAGATTTTAAACGAGACTGGCAATTGCGTGTATATATAGTCAAATGCTATTTTTAGATTGTAAACGAGACTGGCACTTGTGTGTGTATATATAGTCAAATGCTATGTTTAGATTGTAAACGAGACTGGCACTTGTGTGTATACATAGTCAAATGCTATTTTAAGATTTTAAACGAGACTGGCACCTGTGTGAATATATAGTCAAATGCTATTTTTTAGATTTTAAACGAGACTGGTACCTTTGGTCTTCCGCTCCAAAGGCCGACAAATTCCCCGCGTTGCACTTCGACGGTGCTGCTCCGTATTCACCGCTCTGCTCTTCGATGCTCCGTATTCACCGCTCTGCACTTCGACGGTTCTGCTCCGTATCCACCGCTCTGCACTTCGACGGTTCTGCTCCGTATTGACCGCTATGCAATTCGACGGTGCTGCTCCGTATTGACCGCTCGGCACTTCGACGGTTCTGCTCCGTATTCACCGCTCTGCACTTCGACGGTTCTGCCCCGTATTCACCGACCGCTATGCAATTCGACGGTGCTGCTCCGTATTAAGGCGGACACATTCCCCGCTACGCACTTCGACGGTGCTGCTCCGTATTACAGCCGATTAATTACGGCTATCGCTATTTGTAACATCCACTAACAAAGAATTATCGATCATGTATCATCATAACAGTGTTCTATGATAAGAGCTGAACCAATCAACTATCACGTAATCATGCATAAAACGTGCACGTCCCGTTTATTGCAATAATTGATTTATCGATATTTATGTGCATACATGTGTGTGTGTCTGATATTGTTTTTCTTTTTCTTTTTTTAATAAAAAGCTTATCCTTTCCAACATACAACAAATTTATTGATTTGGGTTTAACGCCGTTTTTAACAATTTCTCAGTTATATCACGGCGGCCAGTTCACCTACTCGTGCATTTCCTTGTTGTCTCACACCAGTATACTCCACACAACGATCTTCCCAAGCAACTGGCTGCTTTTCCACATAGACTTAGCCCTTTGGTGGAAAACGAATGACGCATGTCGCATTGACTTTTGTCAATCGTCGGAAAGAAAGTTGGCCGAGCCGGGATTCGAACTCACGACCCCTGGATTGACAGCCCGCGTCGCTACCGACTGAGCTACCGGGGCTTGGAATACAACAGACATGTAACTTCCGCTGCAGACGACTTTTGAAACACACAAATATTTGACATCCTCCTAAAATAAAAGACATGCATACTATTGAAAATGGTTTGGAAATTACAAACTGGTCAATGTTTTCAGACGTCGTCTGCTGCAGATGGGTTATTTTTTAAAGTGCGTCTACATGTAATAAAGGGTTCTTCAAGTCCGACTACTCCCTGTTGGTGGCCGAGCCCCGGTAGCTCATCGGACTGTCAATTCAGGGGTTCGGTGAGTTCGAATCCCAGCTCGGCCAACATTCTTTCCGACGTTTGACAAAAGTCACTGTGACCGGCGTCATTCGTCTTTCACCAATGGGCTGTTTAACAGTCTATTTGGAAAAAGTACTGGTGTGGGAAAACCAGGAAACGCATGAGTAGGTGAGTAGGTGAACTGGTCGCCGTGATATGACTGAACAGTTGTTGAAAACCCCAATCAATAAATAAATCCCTGGTGGTGTAGTTGAAAGAGCGTCCGCATCGATGGCGTGAGAACAGGGTTCGATTCCCGATCGCGTCATACCAATGACTTTATAAATAGCGTTAACGGCTTCCCTCCAAGGTATTTTAAATAGCGTTAACGGCTTCCCTCCAATGTATTTTAAATAGCGTTAACGGCTTCCCTACAAGGTATTTTAAATAGCGTTAACGGCTTCCCTCCAAGGTATTTTAAATAGCGTTAACGGCTTCCCTCCAAGGTATTTTAAATAGCGTTAACGGCTTCCCTCCAAGGTATTTTAAATAGCGTTAACGGCTTCCCTCCAATATATTTTAAATAGCGTTAACGGCTTCCCTCCAAGGTATTTTAAATAGCGTTAACGGCTTCCCTCCAAGGTATTTTTATAGGCATCTGACGGGTCAGATATTCTGACCCATTCCCAATGACAAAAGTCTTTACAATCATGCAGATTTCGTAATGTTGTCGCATTAACCTTGGGTTTTTATGCCCAAATAAAACATAATAGCGATTAATTTTTATCAAATAAAGGCCGAATTCTTATTAGTCCGGCAGCCACTGAGCTACACCTCGTTTTGTTGAAATAAGTTTTATTTTTAGCTCACCTGAGCTTTGCTCAAGGTGAGTTATTGTGATCGCCTTTTGTCCGGCGACCGTCGTCCGTCGTCCATCGTGCGTCGTCCGTCGTCCGTCGTGCGTCAACTTCTTCTCCTCAGTAACCAGTGGGTCAATTGGGATGAAACTTCACAGAAAGCATCCTCTCAATGACCTCACCAGATTTCCTTCAAATTTTTGGGATCAATGCAGAATTCTGGTTTCCATGGCAACGAAATGAAAAAAACTTCAAAATTCTTCTTCTCCCAAACTGGTTGGCAGATATTCAAATAATTTTGTAGAAATGCTCCTTGGATGACCCTCTATTAGATTCCTTCAAGCCGTGTTGATTGGTCAAAAAACATGGCCGCCAGGGGGGCGGGGCTATTTTGCCTTATATGGCTATAGTGAAAACTTAAAAAAACTTCTCCTCCGAAAGTGTCAGGCTGATTTTCAAATTATTTTCTAGAAATGTTCCTTGGATGACCCTCTATCAGATTCCTTCAAGCCAAGTTGATTGGTCGAAAAACGTGGCTGCCAGGGGGGCGGGGCTATTTTGCCTTATATGGCTATAGTGAAAACTTAAAAAATCTTCTTCTCCGAAAGTGTCCGGCTGATTTTCAAATTATTTTGTAGAAATGTTCCTAGGGTGACCTTGTATCAGATTCCTTCAAGCCAAGTTGATTGGTCGGAAACTATGGCTGCCAGGGGGCGGGGCTTATATAGCTAAGGTGAAAAAAAAATCAGGTGAGCGATTCCAGGGCCATCATGGCCCTCTTGTTTATGGATTCTGTTTCCTTAGGCATTGCAGATGACCAAACAGAAAACCGGAACTTTGTCAGTGTTGAGCATTTTAAGATATGGCCAAAAACAAAATGGCTGCCAAAATATTATATATATTCCCAAAATGCCTAGAAAATTTAAGGCCTGCCTCCTTTCGCCCAGGTTTAAGTGGATAGCATGACGACTTACGCGTCGTTGTGAGGATACACTTACCAGCAGTACTGGTATTTTTACCCAGGAGAATTACCCGGTGAAAACGACGTAAAATACCATTCAAGACAAATATAGTTCTTGAATAAAATACAAAAATAACACTTTCCTTCATATAGACGCTTTCTGATGCCTCTGCAGCAATACAATACAATACTATATTTTTATTTCGATGCTGAGTATGTACATACTACATTAATGACAGCTCTGCAATATATTATACAACGCAGCAGCAGACGGCCTTTTTAAAAACATAGTGACAAAAGAAGAAATTGCTCAAAACGAGGTTATCCATTAAATTATAGAGATTCTTTTCTATTTTTTGACAAAATATGTTTAAAGTCGTCTGCTGCAGAATTGTCGTATGAAGGAAGGTTAAATTAACCAACCCGTTTAGAGATTAACTAATTTAGAACAGTCGAATAGGAAACATAGAGATAATAGACAGATACAACTTAACTCTTTCCCACTTCTACCAAATCTGCAGCAGACGACTTTGACTTTAAGTCAAAACTATAAAATAAATAACTCTCTATAAATGAAAGACGAATATTAGAATAAAAAGAAAACATTGTGGCTAAAGGAGAAATAGATCCTGAGCAATGTTCTCCCTTTGCCACATTTTTTTCTTTTTAAAGTCGTATGCTGAAGAGGCTTTAAAGGGAAAGGGTTAACATTTAGTGTCTACTGACTGGTGTTATGTATCATATCTGTCATGTAGGATGGTACCATATTATTCATAGTTTTATAAATAATGACAGCTGTATGATACTTACATCGATCAGCAAATTTAAGCCACTTTAATTCTTTGAAATGTTCAACTGAATGAGTTTTGTTGATTTTTGGCCGGATTGCTCTAGCAATTCTGGTATATAGATTGGCGGCGATGTCCGTCCGTCTGGCCGTCCGCATGAGAGAGTACTTGTGGGGTGCGTGTTTTTCCTAAAGCCCACACACCACCCTTATAAAGACACTTAGATAAATATTTATTTTTATTTTTTTATAACGGGTATCTCATTTGCATATTAATGTTATTCATTCCGTAAAAGGGGGTTAATTACGGAATGAATTGCATACTTGTGGGGTGCACCCCACAAGTAAAACATCAAACGAAATAACCCCACAAGTACTCTCACATGAGTCCGTCCGGATTGTCGGCAATTTGACCATGAAAATCGACAAACCAAGGTCAAAGTAACCATAGAAATCAATAGAACTTGTTACTGGTTACCTTCAGGCAAGTTTCAAGTTTGTAACCCTTTCCAGTGCTGAGATTTTGCCTCAACCTGAAACTTTAACCAAAATGTTGACGGACAGACAGACAGACAGACGGCCTTACCGTCTTCAGCGGTTTCTTGTTTTTAAGTATGATTTTGGCAATTCTCTTTTGTAATCTAAATACTTTATTCGTATGACGACTAGATCCTCTACCCCAGACCGAATAACAGTAATCTTTATTTGGTAATATATATTGGCAGGCGATACATGTGTTCCTTCGAACTCTTATAATTGCTGTCCTGTCAATCCGGCTCTAAAACTATAAAAGCTTAAACTGTATTCAGAATTTGTGCTCAAGTATACGATTGTTCAATCTGACTGAAGTACACAATCTGACTGAAGTACACAATCTGACCAAATATAAGCGTTAATAGATGATTTTTAATGAGATTGACGATTGTTCAGAACCAAATTGACCAATCAGAATTCTTAATTGAAGCATGGGGGGGGTTACTTCTTAGATTACCTCCCTTACAGCACACAAAGTAAATTATTTACAGTTTTTAAAATGCTTTTTCAAATAAGTTCACGTTATACTAATCGGAATTCTTAGGCATAGAGTTCATTTCTGAGCGCCGGAGAATGTTTTAAGAGTTTAACAGTTTTAGGCACAGGATTAAAAAAAACAAAAAAACTCTTGTGCTACCAAATGAGTAAAGACTTCGTAGATTACCTCCCTTACAGCACAACAAGGAAATTATTTACAGATTTTAAAATGCTTTTTAATAACTTTAAACTAACCCCTTTTATACTTTGTGCGCTTTACACGCTGTTATATTTGAATATTATTTGAAACATGAGTTCATTTCTGAGCAAGGAGAACGTTTTTAGAGTTTTATAGTTTTAGGCGCAGGTTCAAAACAAAATTAACTCTACTGCAATCAAATGAGTAAGTTATATTTAGATTACCTCCCTTACAGCACAAAACGGAAATTATTTACAGATTTTAACATGCTTTTTCCAATAATTTCATTTTATACTTACCACAGGTGCCAGTCGCGTTTAAAATCTAAAAATAGCATTTGACTATATATATGTCTCGTTTAAAATCTAAAAATAGCATTTTACTATATATATATATATATTCAAATGTTATTTTTAGATTTTAAACGAGACTGGCCCCTGTGATATCTAACCCTTTTAAATACTTTTTGAGTTTTACACGCTGGTAGATGATGAATAACCAACAACCATCAAACCAAGATCACCTCGTGTATACGAATCGTACACGTTCAGGGAAAACTAACACGGATCATGTTCGACCGGTGTAGACTAATCCGGCTCTACACTGATCACGATTTGTCCCGTCCATGCGAAAAGATACAAGTTGGTTTTTAAGAACGGTGAGTACCCAGATCTGTCGGTGAATTCCATCAAGATCTACACTGTCCACACATTATTTATACACGCTGGTTTGAAGCTTCCGGCAACGTTTGTAGAGTGTCGGAAGTTTTGGACGGATGTACCAGCTGAACTGAACCTATGCGCTGTTCAGAAATGCCAACGTGCACTTTTTCATTTGACGGTTTCCAGGGGCGTAGCTCCCTTTAGGCACTGTGGGCACGTGCCTACACATTTTCTTCTCAAAATGCCCCAAAAAATGCAGCTGCGGCGATAGACATCTGCGTAATGTATCGACCAGATCAGCCTGCGCTGTCCGCGCAGACTGATCCGGCCGACACATTCCTTCTTAGGGGGATAGATGTATAGAGTAGTTATTCCTGAAACAGAAAATCCACAGGAGGCGAAAAGTGTATATCCGGCCAGGCCTGTGTGGCATGCTTAGTCTGATCCGGGTCGATACTTTACGCAGTCCACAATGTTGATTTTCTTACGAGACGGCCTACACATTGATATTTGCAAAGCTACTCCCCTGGTTTCTCTTAGTGCCAGATGGTTTCAAGTACTTCCTGTGGGAAGCATTGTATAACTGGGCCATATAGCACGGTTAAAAACAGACTTGTCAGAATCTACAGAAGTTAACAGAAGCTTGTAACACATTTGTGTAAAGTAATAATTAAACAGTGTACAGATTTCTAGATTGATAAGGGGCATTTGTTTCACATTCTTAAATCCTTATTTGAAATTCAAACCCTATGTTGTGGGTACTCAAAAGAATCGTCTCACTGAGACGATTCTTTTGAGTACCCACGACATAGGATTTGGTTGAGCAATAAGAGAAATATTGTGGAAATACAGTGAACAGAGCTCTAGATTTATAAGGGGCATTTTTTTCACATTCTTAAATCCTTATTTGACATTCAAACCCTATGTTGTGGGTACTCAAAAGAATCGTCTCACTGAGACGATTCTTTTGAGTACCCACAACATAGGATTTGGTTGAGTTATAAGAGAAATATTGTGGAAATAAAGTGAACAGAGCTCTAGATTAGGGGCATTTTTTTCACATTCTTAAATCCTTATTTGGCATTCAAACCCTAAGTTGTGGGTACTCAAAAGAATCGTCTCACTGAGACGATTCTTTTGAGTACCCACAACATAGGATTTGGTTGAGTTATAAGAGAAATATTGTGGAAATAAAGTGAACAGAGCTCTAGATTAGGGGCATTTTTTCACATTCTTAAATCCTTATCTAGTCCGCTGAGTGTAGATCTTGAACAGTCTGTGCCGCTGCACAGGCAGATGTGGCAGATTTTCCCTGTTCACAGAGTCTAACGTTTCTACCCTCGGACAGACGCAAATGAGCAGTATCTTGGATTTAGGGGTCCATAGCTCTTGATAAGGGGCATTTTTCATGATCTATAATTATGAAATAGATTTTGCGTTTAAGTGGTATATCGAATCTTGTATCACGATTTGGAGTTCAAGTTTGTACTAATTAATCACGAAGGCCGAAGACTAATTGCCTCAGTGACGAAAACGTGTGTTAACGAAAATGTAACTCAGATGTCAAGATAAGGAGGAGTATACAACTCTTTTACCCACAAAAGCTCACTTATCATCCATCAAAACCCTATGACGTGGGTACTCACAAGAATCGTCTCATTGAGTACATAGGGTTAGAGGGTAAAATAAAGATTTTAGAATATGCAAAACTCCCCCTTATCTAGATTGATTGATTGGGGTTTAACGCTGTTTTTAACAATTTCTCAGTTATATCACGGCGGCCAGTTCACTTACTCATGCATTTCCTGGTTTTCTCACACCAGTACTCCACACAACAATCTTCCCAAGCAACTGGCTGCTTTTCCACATAGACTTTGCCCATTGGCGGAAGACGAATGACGCATGTCGCATTGACTTTTGTCAATCGTCGGAAAGAAAGTTGGCCGAGCCGGGATTCGAACTCACTACCCCTGGATTGACAGCCCGCGTCGCTACCGACTGAGCTACCGGGGCTCGGCCCCCTTATCTAGGGCTTTGGTAATTAAAAAAAATAAAAAAAATAATTATTGAATTATATTGAACACATTTTTGCTGGAGGAGAAATTGCTCATTCTGGTCCAAATACGTCGTCAGCAATTGGAAATGGTTAAACAGTTTAATTACAGCTGGAGACTATTGGTGGGAGATACCACTCCCTGTTACAGCACTCCATCATGATTAACCATTTCTCACATACAGACGCTTTCTGACGCCTACCTCTTCAGCAGACGACTTGTGAGAACATTGTGGATAGAAGAGCAATCGCTCATAATGAGCATAATTCTCCTTTTTCCACCATGGTTTCAAATCTATTAAATAAATACACGTTCATTTATACTTATATACATGTATAGATAGTTTTCCAAATATTTACCTAGATGTTCTTTTAAAGTCGTCTGCTGCAGACTTCTAATACTAGTGGGAAAGGGTTAATTCAGAGTTCTAACAGTAATGTTTCTAGAACCTTCAAAGTTTGAAATAACGTGTTGTATTATTGATGTCAACAACGTTCCTTTTAAATTATTCATATTTTTGAAAGTTCTATTCCGTTGGGAATAAAGTATGTATAACACTAAAAAACACTATTTTATTTGTTTGATATGTTGGCCCGAAAGCTTCTTCAGAATGTCATAAAGATCTATACAGTCTATGTTGTTATGTCTATCTTGAAAACAAGGAACATTATTAGAAACAAAATTATTCAGTCAGTATATATTCAGGATGTTAACCTTGCTTACTTTGTCGTTCTGACCAATATAGACTTCAGCCTCTTGGTTACATTTCGTTATTCTGGCTAGTTTGTTAGTTTGCCGCCCCTGGTCCACTATACAATGTATTTCTAAAATGTATTATGAAAATTACGATATGTCGTCATAATCAACAAAATTTGTAGTGGTCGTTATCATCATAATTATTTGTAGTGGTCGCTATCAACATCATTATGTGTAGTGGTCGTTATCATCATCATCATTTGTAGTGGTCGTTATCAATATACGTATGTGAAGTGGTCGTTATCATCATCATTATTTGTAGTGATCGTTATCATCATCATTATGTGTAGTGGTCGTTATCAACATAATTATGTGAAGTGGTCGTTATCATCATCATTATGTGTAGTGGTCGTTATCATCATCATTATTTGTAGTGGTCGTCATCAACATAATTATGTGTAGTGGTCGTTATCATCATAATTATGTGTAGTGGTCGTTATCAACATAATTATTTGTAGTGGTCGTTATCATCATCATTATGTGTAGTGGTCGTTATCATCATCATTATTTGTAGTGGTCGTCATTAACATAATTATGTGTAGTGGTCGTTATCATCATCATTATGTGTAGTGGTCGTTATCATCATCATTATGTGTAGTGGTCGTTATCAACATAATTATTTGTAGTGGTCGTTATCAACATAATTATTTGTAGTGGTCGTTATCAACAGAATTATGTGAAGTGGTCGTTATCAACATAATTATGTGTAGTGGTCGTTATCAACATAATTATGTGTAGTGGTCGTTATCAACATAATTATGTGTAGTGGTCGTCATAATCAACATAATTATGTGTAGTGGTCGTTATCATCATCATTAGTTGTAGTGGTCGTTATCAACATAATTATGTGAAGTGGTCGTTATCAATATACTTATGTGAAGTGGTCGTTATCATCATTATTATTTGTAGTGGTCGTTATCAACATAATTATTTGTAGTGGTCGTTATCATCATCATTATGTGTAGTGGTCGTTATCATCATCATTATTTGTAGTGGTCGTTATCAACATAATTATTTGTAGTGGTCGTTATCATCATCATTATTTGTAGTGGTCGTCATCAACATCATTATTTGTAGTGGTCGTTATCAACATAATTATTTGTAGTGGTCGTTATCAACATAATTATGTGTAGTGGTCGTCATAATCAACATAATTATGTGTAGTGGTCGTTATCACCATAATTATTTGTAGTGGTCGTTATCATCATCATTATGTGTAGTGGTCGTTATCATCATCATTATTTGTAGTGGTCGTCATCAACATCATTATTTGTAGTGGTCGTTATCAACATAATTATGTGTAGTGGTCGTTATCATCATCATTATTTGTAGTGGTCGTCATCAACATCATTATTTGTAGTGGTCGTTATCAACATAATTATTTGTAGTGGTCGTTATCATCATCATTATTTGTAGTGGTCGTCATAATCAACAACATTTGAAGTGGTCGTTATCAATATAATTATGTGTAGTGGTCGTTATCATCATCATTATTTGTAGTGGTCATAAAAACACCGCTAGTACTGCCGCAGTGAACTAGATAAGGAGCAGTCAAACCTGTCTTTCCCCACCCATATCTCTCTTATGACTCAACCAAACCCAATGGGACGATTCTTTTGAGTACCCACAACATAGGGTTTGAGTGTCAAATACTGATTTTGGAATATGAAATACGCCCCTTATCAAAGATCTCTGAGTACTGGTGAATGATCCTGGGAACGGTATGCTTTGACTGAAACCTACCACACAAACCAAATTGTAAAACAATAAAAAACAGCGATAAATGGGGAAAGTCAATAGTATCCACTATAGGAAAGATAGTTTTGTAAACACATGTATACACGGGAATTTTAGTCCCGATGTCATTTGACAAAGGATCGAATAATATTCGTCACTGTTTAATCTCTTATGAAAATATAACTGGATTAGCCAGGGTACATTTGTACAGGATTAATGTATTGTCTGTGCTTTGTTCCGGTTTTTATCTGATATGAGTTGTGAGAAAAAGCTTTAACAAACCCTTTCCATCATAAAGACGCTTTCTGACGCCTCTGCAGCAGACGGATTTTTTGAAAACATAGTAGCAAACGAAGAAATTGCTCAACACGAGCAATTTCTCCTTTTGCCACAATGTTTTCCACTTTTTGTCATAGGTTATCCATTCAATTATAGAGATTTTCTATTTTTTGTCAAAATATATTCAATTCCATCTGTGCTAAAACGGTTTTGGTTTTTAGCTCACCTGAGCTTTGCTCAAGGTGAGTTTTTGTGATCTCCTTTTGTCCGGCGACCGTCGACCGTCGACCGTCGTCCGTCGTGCGTCGGGCGTCGTGCGTCGTTCGTCAACTTCTTCTCCTCAGTAACCAGTGGGTCAATTGGGATGAAACTTCACAGAAAGCATCCTCTCAATGACCTTACCAGATTTCCTTCAAATCTTTGGGATCCATGCAGAAATCTGGTTTCCATGGCAACGAAATGAGAAAAAAACTTCAAAATTCTTCTTCTCCAAAACTGTTTGGCAGATTTTCAAATAAGTTTGTAGAAATGTTCCTTGGATGACCCTCTATCAGATTCCTTCAAGCCATGTTGATTGGTCGAAAAACATGGCCGCCAGGGGGGCGGGGCTATTTTCCCTTATATGGCTAAAGTGAAAACTTAAAAAATCTTCTTCTCCCAAACTGGTTGGCAGATTTTCAAATAATTTTGTATGCTCCTTGGATGACCCTCTATCAGATTCCTTCAAGACATGTTGATTGGTCTAAAAACATGGCCGCCGGGGGGGGGGGGGGGGGGGCTATTTTGCATTATATGGCTATAGTGAAAACTTAAAAAATCTTCTTCTCCGAAAGTGTCAGGCCGATTTTCAAATAATTTTGTAGAAATGTTCCTTAATTGACCCACTATCAGATTCCTTCAAGCCATTTTGATTGGTAAAAGAACATGGCCGCCAGTTGGCAGGGCTATTATGCATTATATGGCTATAGTGAAAACTTAAAAATTCTCCTCCTCCAAAAGTGTCAAGCCGATTTTCAAATAATTTTGTAAAAATGTTTCTAGGGTGACTCTCTATCAGATTCCTTCAAGCCAAGTTGATTGGTTGGAAACTATGGCCGCCACGGGGCGGGGCTTATATAGATAAAGTGAAAAAAAAAAAAAAAAAAAAAAAAAAAACATGTAAGCGATCCATGTCCATCATGGCCCTCTTGTTTAAACAAGAGACACTATGAAGGATGATTCAGATAAAAGTTATTCAGAATATAATGGCAATTCCATATAAATCATTATAAACTAAGCATGCCCTTTACCACATGTATGCAACAAGCCTGCAGCTGACGACTGTAAAAACATCTTGCAAAAAGTATAGAATTCTTTATAATTGAAGGTATAATTACTGAATCGGTGAAATTGCTTGTCACTTACAAATTTGCCTGAAAGTAATACAATTATTTGAATTGTAATGTTTTATATTGTATTGTATTGTATTGTATTGTATTGTATTGTATTATATTGTATTGATTTGTGGAATGACAAATACTGCTTATTGGATGAAAATCGAACATTTTGAATTGTACGCTGTAGTAATTACTTTTTCGGCGATAGCTGTTTAACCTCAGTTTTGACCTAGATGTTAAACAAATGATCTAGATTATAGACCAATCAAATGTTGTATTTAATGAATAATGTCGAAGAAATAAAGGAAATGAAACGTTTTGATTGGTTCAAAGTTAAGTTGATCCTACGAGAGGCACTAATATGATAATGTTTAAGATGAAATGTTCTGCATACTAACTGTTAATTGTTTTTTAAAAAGTTTTCAGTTAGTTATCGTCAATTGAAACTTATACACCTCTTGGGAGCCTCGCGTAATCTCCAGTCATGTGGCGTTTTCTCGGCCTTGATAATCTATTTATAGCAACTGAAGCTGGATGGGTATGGCCGATTAGCCTTTGGTACACATAGAACCTTTCTGATATTCCAAGTCAAATAATATGCGCATGTTCAATTTCTTAGTGTTTTCTCTCATATTGATCGCCGTTTAACTTTTTAGCTCACCTGTGCACGAAGTGCTCACGGTGAGTTATTGTGATCGCCCTATGTCCGGCGTCCGTTGTCCGTCGTCCGTCGTCCGTCGTCCGTCAACATTTTCTCCTCTGTAACCGGTGGGTCAACTGGGATGAAACTTCACAGAAAGCATCCTCTCAATGTCCTCACCAGAATTCCTTAAAATGTTCGGGATCCATGCAGAATTCTGGTTTCCATGGCAACGAAATGAAAAAACTTCAAAATTCTTAAAAAATCTTCTTCTCCGAAAGTGTCAGGCCGATTTTCAAATAATTTTGTAGAAATGTTCCTCGGGTGACCCTCTATCAGATTCCTTAAAGCCATGTTGATTGGTCGAAAAACATGGCCGCCAGGGGGGGCGGGGCTATTTTTCCTTATATGGCTATAGTGCAAACTTAAAAAATCTTCTTCTCCAAAAGTGTCAGGCCGATTTTCAAATGAATTTGTAGAAATGTTCCTTGGGTGACCCTCTATCAGATTTTCTTCAAGCCATGTTGATTGGTCAAAAACATGGCCGCCAGGGGGCGGGGCTATTTTGCCTTTTATGGTTATAGTGCAAACTTAAAAAATCTTCAACATCTTCTCCTCAGTAACCGGTGGGTCAATTGGGATGAAACTTCACAGAAAGCATCCTCTCAATGACCTCACCAGAATTCCTTCAAATTTTTGGGATCCATGCAGAATTCTGGTTTCCATGGCAACGAAACGAAAAAAACTTCAAAATTCTACTTCTCCCTAACTGGTTGGCAGATTTTGAACTTATTTTGTAGAAATGTTCCTTGGGTGACTCTCTATCAGATTCCTTGAAGCCATGTTGATTGGTTGAAAAACATGGCCGCCAGGGGGGCGGGGCTTTTTTGCCTTATATGGCTATAGTGAAAACTTAAAAAATCTTTCTCCTCCAAAAGTGTCAGGCCGATTTTCAAATAATTTTGTAGAAATATTCCTTGGATGACCCGCTAGAAGATTCCTTTAAGCCATGTTGATTGGTCGAAAATGTAGAAATGTTCCTTGGATGACCCTCTATAAGATTCCTTCAAGCCATGTTGATTGGTCAAAAAACTATTTTGCCTTTTACTGCTATAGTGAAAACTTAAAAAATCTTCTCCTTCAAAAGTGTCAGGCCGATTTTCAAATAATTTTGTAGAAATGTTCCTTGGGTGACTCTCTATCAGATTCCTTGAAGCCATGTTGATTGGTTGAAAAACATGGCCGCCAGGGGGGCGGGGCTTTTTTGCCTTATATGGCTATAGTGAAAACTTAAAAAATCTTCTCCTCCAAAAGTGTCAGGCCGATTTTCAAATAATTTTGTAGAAATATTCCTTGGATGACCCGCTAGAAGATTCCTTTAAGCCATGTTGATTGGTCGAAAATCATGGCCGCCAGGGGGGGGGGGGGGGGGGGGGGGGGAGGGGGGGGGGGGGGGGGGCGGGGCTTTTTTGCCTTATATAGCTATAGTGCAAACTTAAAAATTCTTCTCCTCCAAAAGGGTCGGGCCGATTTTCAAATAATTTTGTAGAAATGTTCCTTGGATGACCCTCTATAAGATTCCTTCAAGCCATGTTGATTGGTCAAAAAACTATTTTGCCTTTTACTGCTATAGTGAAAACTTAAAAAATCTTCTCCTTCAAAAGTGTCAGGCCGATTTTCAAATAATTTTGTAGAGATGTTCCTAGGGTGACCCTCTATCAGATTCCTTAAAGCCAAGTTGATTGATTGGAAACTATGCCCGCCAGATGGCGGGGCTTATATAGCTAAAGTGAAAAAAAAAATCAGGTGAGCGATTCCAGGGCCATCATGGCCCTCTTGTTTAAAGATATTTCTTGTTTGTCTTCATCACAAACAATAAATCTACATACAGCAGTCGACACTTTGACAACAATTGAAAAAAACATATAGAAAAACCACTATAAATAAGTGTTTAATTTTAGGATATAGTTGAAAACATTGAGACAAATGGATAAATTGCTCATTATTATGTTTTCAAAACTCGTCTGCTGCAGAATCCGTATCAATGCAGAGTCATGTGTTAAGCAAGAAAGAAATCATCCCGCATAGATGATTCCCTATCATTTTGTACACATTCGGGCTGGGCCAAAACTAGTTTTCCACTTACACTAATTTTTACTGTCAACAAGGTCAAAATACAATAAAAATAATATGAGCTGTCCCGCGAGAAAATCAACATTATGGACTCTGCGTAATGTTTCGACTCAGATTAGCCTGCGCAGTCCGCGCAGGCTAATCCGGTCCGACACATCCCGTCCCAGGGGCATAGAGGTATAGAGTAATGATTCCTGAAACAGAAAATCCACAGTAGGCGTGGAATGTCTTCCCAGGTCAGCCTGCGCGGCACGCTAAGGCTAATCCGGTCGATACTTTACGCAGAGTCCACAATGCTGGTTTTCTCTCAGTTCTAGTACATCCAATACATTTTTGGCCGCATTGCTCTATAGATTGGCGATGACCGTCCTTCTGTCCGTCCGTCTGTCTGTCCGTCAATATTTTGGTTAAAGTTTCAGGTTGAGGCAAAATCTCAGCACTGGAAAGGGTTACAAACTTGAAACGTTGCCTGAAGGTAACAAGTTCTATTGATTTCTATGGTTACTTTGACCTTGACCTTGGTTTGTTGATTTTCAAGGTCAAATTGCCGACAATCCGGCCTTACCGTCTTCAGCGGTTTCTTGTTTACGATGAATTTAAATTCATTGCCACACATTCAATGCATTGTGGTGAAGGGATACACTCATTTCTACGCAAACAAAGGTTTTGGTATACACTAATTTCTACGCAAACAAAAGTTTTGGTATACACTCATTTCTGCGCAAACAAAGGTTTTGGTATACACTTATATCTACGCAAACAAAGGTTGTGGTATACACTCATTTCTACGCAAAGAAAGGTTGTGTTATACACTCATGTCTACGCAAACAAAGGTTTTGGTATACACTCATTTTTACGCAAACAAAGGTTTTGGTATACACTCACTTCTACGCGAACAAAGGTTTTGGTATACACTTTGGTATACACTCACTTCTGCAAACAAAGGTTTTGCTATACACTCATTTCTACGCAAACAAAGGTTTTGGTATACACTCATTTTTACGCAAACAAAGGTTTTGGTATACACTCATTTCTACGCAAACAAAGGTTTTGGTATACACTCATTTCTACGCGAACAAAGGTTTTGGTATACACTCACTTCTGCAAACAAAGGTTTTGGTATACACTCATTTCTACGCAAACAAAGGTTTTGGTATACACTCACTTCTGCAAACAAAGGTTTTGCTATACACTCATTTCTACGCAAACAAAGGTATTGGTATAAACTCACTTCTGCAAACAAAGGTTTTGTTATACACTCATTTCTACGCAAACAAAGGTTTTGGTATACACTCACTTCTACTCAAACAAAGGTTTTGTTATACACTCATTTCTACGCAAACAAAGGTTTTGCTATACACTCATTTCTACGCAAACAAAGGTTTTGCTATACACTCATTTCTACGCGAACAAAGGTTTTGCTATACACTCATTTCTACGCAAACAAAGGTTTTGCTATACACTCATTTCTACGCAAACAAAGGTTTTGCTATACACTCATTTCTACGCAAACAAAGGTTTTGCTATACACTCATTTCTACTCAAACAAAGGTTTTGTTATACACTCATTTCTACGCAAACAAAGGTTTTGGTATACACTCATTTCTACGCAAACAACGGTTTTGGTATACACTCATTTCTACTCAAACAAAGGTTTTGTTATACACTCATTTCTACGCAAACAATGGTTTTGGTATACACTCATTTCTACGCAAACAAAGGTTTTGGTATACACTCATTTCTACGCAAACAAAGGTTTTGCTATACACTCATTTCTACTCAAACAAAGGTTTTGGTATACACTCATTTCTACTCAAACAAAAGTTTTGGTATACACTCATTTCTACTCAAACAAAGGTTTTGGTATACACTCATTTCTACGCGAACAAAGGTTTTGTTATGCACTCATTTCTACTCAAACAAAGGTTTTGTTATACACTCATTTCTACTCAAACAAAGGTTTTGTTATACACTCATTTCTACTCAAACAAAGGTTTTGATATACACTCATTTCTACGCAAACAAAGGTTTTGTTATACACTCATTTCTACTGAAACAAAGGTTTTGGTATACACTCATTTCTACGCAAACAAAGGTTTTGTTATACACTCATTTCTACGCAAACAACGGTTTTGGTATACACTCATTTCTACTCAAACAAAGGTTTTGGTATACACTCATTTCTACTCAAACAAAGGTTTTGGTATGCACTCATTTCTACGCAAACAAAGGTTTTGGTATACATTCATTTCTACTCAAACAAAGGTTTTGTTATACACTCATTTCTACTCAAACAAAGGTTTTGGTATACACTCATTTCTACTCAAACAAAGGTTTTGTTATACACTCATTTCTACTCAAACAAAGGTTTTGGTATACACTCATTTCTACGCAAACAAAGGTTTTGGTATACACTCATTTCTACTCAAACAAATGTTTTGGTATACACTCATTTCTACTCAAACAAAGGTTTTGGTATACACTCATTTCTACGCAAACAAAGGTTTTGCTATACACTCATTTCTACTCAAACAAAGGTTTTGGTATACACTCATTTCTACTCAAACAAAGGTTTTGTTATACACTCATTTCTACTCAAACAAAGGTTTTGGTATACACTCATTTCTACGCGAACAAAGGTTTTGTTAGGGGACTACATATCAGCATGTCCGCGAACGTACAATGTGTATGGTGTAATCAGTTTAAACCTATAATGTAGGGGTACTTAAAGGAATATTAAGATTAGAACCCGCAAAATTCCCCTAATCCAGAACTGTGGGAATATGTTGAAAATCCTTAACCCTTTCCCACATGCAGACGCATTTTGCCGCAAAAGCAGCAGACGACTTTTGAAAACATTATGGCCAAAGGTTAAATTGCTCTTGATGGGCAATTTCTCCGTTGGCCACAATGTTTTCAACTTTATTTAACACTTAAGCTATCTTTAAAGGAACTGAACACCATAATGGTCCAAAATCGTTATATTTTATACTTATTCTAATTAATCCAAAATACGTCTATATATATGTAACGGAATGTTGTAGAAGGTCGTACAAGTCTTGTTTTTCATTATTTCATAGGAAATAAGCAGTTAAAAAAACGTCCGCTCCGTGTTTTCCCGTTTAAAAATACCGTGGAATTTCCTCTTGCTCATTTGAATGTGTGGATTCAATTCGGCATTCTCTAACACTATCGACTCACTACATTCATGTATGCGTGAGTGTAAGGAACAACAACTCTGGGAAGGAGATTGTCATTTCGGTTGTAGTGATAACGTGATAAATAAATATACAGCGATATTTTAGTAGATTTTACAAGCAAAATAACGAAAAATCTCCGCAATATTAATAGTATGCATATATTGTAGTACATCAGTCAGCAAATCTCAATGCCTTACATGCAAAAACATCAAGGTAATAGCAATTTTTAACAATTTTCTTTCTTTTTTTCGCTTTTTTCTCATATGGGATTCAGTCCCTTTAATGGATATTTTTTTCAGTTTATTAGCGGGAATGTTTTCAAAGTCGTCTGCTGCAGATTTGTTGTATGTGGAAAAGGGTTTTAACCTCTGCAGCAGACGGCTTTTTTGAAAACATAGTGACAAAAGAAGAAATTGCACAAAACGTGCAATTTCTCCTTTTGCCACAATGTTTTCCACTTTTTGTCATAGGTTATCCATTCAATTATGGAGATTTTCTATGTTTTGACAAAATACGTTCAAAATGCAGAATTGTTGTATGTGGAAAAGGGTTTTAACCCTTTCCCTCTTATAGACGCTTTCTGACGCCTCTGCAGCAGACGGCTTTTTTAAAAAACATAGTGACAAAAGAAGAAATTACACAAAACGTGCAATTTCTCCTTTTGCCACAATGTTTTCCACTTTTTGTCATAGGTTATCCATTCAATTATGGAGATTTTCTATGTTTTGACAAACTACGTTCAAAGTCGTCTGCTGCAGATGGGTTGTTGTATGTGGAAAAGGGTTTTAACCCTTTCCCTCATATAGACGCTTTCTGACGCCTCTGCAGCAGACGGCCTTTTTGAAAACATAGTGACACAAGAAGAAATTGCACAAAACGTGAAATTTCTCCTTTTGTCACAATGTTTTCCACTTTTTGTCATAGGTTATCCATTCAATTATGGAGATTTTCTATGTTTTGACAAAATACGTTCAAAGTCGTCTGCTGCAGAATTGTCGTATGAGGGAAAGGGTTAAGTCCTAAACGAACAAAGGGTGTAAGTGGGGGTCCTGACCTTATCTACTTGCATGGAGGCCGACCAAGGGTTGATAGAACAAATACAAGACTAAGTATAGATTTGAGTCCTATCTACTCGTAACCTTTTTCCTCCAAACGACAATTCTGCAGCAGACGACTTTGAACATATTTGGTCAAATAATGGAAAATCTCTATAATTGAATGGATAACCTATGACTAAAATTGGAAAACATTGTGGCAAAAGGAGAAATTGCTCGTTTTGAGCAATTTCTTCTTTTGTCACTATGTTTTCAAAAAGCCGTCTGCTGCAGAGGTGTCAGAAAGCGTCTATATGAGGGATAAGGGTTAACTCTTTCCCTACATACAACAAACCTGAAGCAGACGACTTTGTAAACAACATCTAGGTAAAAATATGGAAAATATTTATTATTGAAAGTATAATTACTGACTAGAGTTGAAAACATTGTGGCAAATGGAGAAATTTCCAACCGATTAAGAGCAATTTCTTGTTTTGTCACAATATTTTCAAATGTCGTCTGCTTGGGATTTCTGTTAAAAAATGCGTCTGTCAGGTGGAAGTGGTTAAGCTGTTGACCTTTGTACTAAATCAACTTACCAAGACTCGAGTGTGGACTTTGTGTGTGCATCCACGTTTTCTCTCGTCAAAATATCAACCAAATCTGGACAATTTCTACAAACCCAAGTATAATTATTGTAGTAGATTGAACACATAATGTTTTACAATTGTCGTTTGTTGCAGATGCGTGAAACAGCGTCTGCAAATGAGATAGGGTTAATCTTCTATCGGTTTATTGTTTTAACCCTTTCCCACATAAAACATTTCTACACTTTTCTCGTCAAATATCAACCAATCTGGAAAATTTCTACAAACCAAAGTATAATTATTGCAGTAGGTTGAACACATAATGTTTTCAATAGTCGTTTGTTGCAGATTCGATAAAAAGCGTCTGCAAACGAGAAAGGGTTAATATTCTATCGGTTTATTGTTTTATTGTTTTAACCCTTTCCCACATAAAGCACTTCTACACTTTTCTCGTCAAATATCAACCAATCTGGAACATTTCTACAAACCCTATTATAATTATTGTAGTAGATTGAACACATAATGTTTTTCAAAAGGCGTTTATTGCAGATGCGTGAAAAAGCGTCTGCAAATGAGACATGGTTAATCTTCTCTCTGTTTATTGTTTTAATCATTTACCACATAAAGTACTTCTACACTTCAAATATCAACCAATCTGGAAAAAAATTCTACAAACTCAAGTATAATTATTGTAGTAGGTTGAACACATAATGTTTTTCAATAGTCGTTTATTGCAGATGCAATAAAAAGCGTCTGCAAATGAGATAGGGTTAATATTCTATCGGTTTATTGTTTTAACCCTCTCCCACATAAAACATTTCTACAGGGGACGACAATGTAAACAATTAGACAAAAGGATCGAAAGTCTCTATAAATGAACCAATCTGACTAAAGTACACGATCTGACCAAATGTAAGATCCTATGCATAGCGTTAATAGTAGTTGATTTTAATGAGATTGTAAATGAACGTGAAACTATTGACTAGGGTTATAACTGTTGTGGCAAAGTGAAGAAAGAAAAATACCTGTGTTAACCCTTTCCCGCATAAAACAATTCTGCAGCAGTCGACTCTAAAAAACAATAAGGCAACAAGGTGGAAAAGTCTCTATAAATGAACGTAAAACTATTGACTAGGGTTAAACATTTTGTGGCAAATAGAGAAATTGGTCCTAGTGTTAAAATGTCTCCTTTCCCCAGAATGTTTTCAACAGTCGTATGCTACAGATACGGTAAACGACTTTGGAAACATCTAGACAATTAAAACTAAGACAACTTTTATACATTAAACATGATTGCAATTGATAAGAGTTAAAAAGCATTGTGGTAAAAGGAGAAATTGCTCATTTTGAGAAATTTCTTCTTTTGTCACATTGTTTTTAATAGTCGTCAGAAAGCGTCTATATGTGGGAAAGGGATAGCACTCGTTCAAATAAGAAACGTAAATTACAAGAAATATGGACAAAGGACTATATTTGTATATACAGTCAGCGCAGAACATTTCATGTAGACAATAGAATTAACTTCTTATATGAATTTCAATTCTTTGCATTTTGAGCACGTCCTTTTAAAAGAAGGTACAAGTTGACATTTCTGAACGGTAACGGTTCAGACCAGCCTGTCAATCTGCTCCGTCGTTTCAGAATCTACACACGTTTACAAACGTTTCTAACAAGCGTAAATAGTCTCTAACAATAAATAGTTTATTTTTATTTTTTATAACGGGTATCTCATTTGCATATTAATGTTATTCATTCCGTAAACGGGAAGTTATTACGGAATGAACTGCATACTTGTGGGGTGCACCCCACAAAAAAACATCAAAGGAAATAACCCCACAAATACACTTCATCAGTACGTCCGTCCGACACTTTTTCGTCACACTTTTTCGTCACGTTTTCAAATAACTTTTTTTCTACTTAAATGATTACATTGAAACTTCTGACAAATGTTTATATCAATGTGTGTGATTGGTTCACAAAAGGGAGATAATCCAAATATTTTTATATCAGAGTTATTGCCCCTTTTCTGTCAAAAATTAAAATTTTCTGACAAGGCCCCGGCAGGTGACACACGTGCTCCGGGAAGCACTCCATTCTAGTTAACGTATTATAAGTAATACAAGTTGGCCTTTCTGAACAGTGTAGGATCAGATCAGCCTGTCAATATACTCCGTCTTACCAGATATACACAAAATGAAAAAGATTTCCAACAAGCTTATACTTGAACATTATTAACGTATTATAAGTAATCCAAGTTGGCCTCTCTGAACAGTGTAGGATCAGATCAGCCTGTCAATCTACCCCATCTTACCAGATATACACAAGATGACAAAAGTTTCCAACAAGCTTATACTTGAACATTATTAACGTATTGTAAGTAATACTAGTTGGCCTCTCTAAACAGTGTAGGATCAGATCAGCCTGTCAATCTACCCCATCTTACCAGATATACACAAGATGACAAAAGTTTCCAACAAGCTTATACTTGAACATTAGTAACGTATTATAAGTAATACAAGTTGGCCTTTCTGAACAGTGTAGGATCAGATCAGCCTGTCAATCTACCCCATCTTACCAGATATACACAAGATGACAAAAGTTTCCAACAAGCTTATACTTGAACATTAGTAACCTATTATAAGTAATACAAGTTGGCCTCTCTGAACAGTGTAGGATCAGATCAGCCTGTCAAACTACCCCGTCTTACCAGATATACACAAGATGACAACAGTTTCCAACAAGCTTATACTTACACATTAGTAACGTATTATAAGTAATACTAATTGGCCTCTTCGAACAGTGTAGGTTCAGATCAGCCTGTCAAACTACCCCATCTTACCAGATATATACAAGATGACAACAGTTTCCAACAAGCTTATACTTACACATTAGTAACGTATTATAAGTAATACTAATTGGCCTCTTCGAACAGTGTAGGATCAGATCAGCCTGTCAAACTACCCCATCTTACCAGATATATACAAGATGACAACAGTTTCCAACAAGCTTATACTTACACATTAGTAACGTATTATAAGTAATACTAGTTGGCCTCTTCGAACAGTGTAGGATCAGATCAGCCTGTCAAACTACCCCATCTTACCAGATATATACAAGATGACAACAGTTTCCAACAAGCTTATACTTACACATTAGTAACGTATTATAAGTAATACTAATTGGCCTCTTCGAACAGTGTAGGATCAGATCAGCCTGTCAAACTACCCCATCTTACCAGATATACACAAGATGACAACAGTTTCCAACAAGCTTATACTTACACATTAGTAACGTATTATAAGTAATACTAATTGGCCTCTTCGAACAGTGTAGGTTCAGATCAGCCTGTACATCGACCCGTCGTATCGGAATACACTTGTTTACAAAAGTTTCTTCAGCTCAGTCGGTAGCGACGTTGGCTGTCAATCAAGGGGTCGTGAATTCGAATCCCAGCTCGGCCAACATTCTTTCCGACTTTTGACAAAAGTCACTGTGACATGCGTCATTCGTCTTTCACCAATGGTATGTGGAAAAGCAGCCAGTTGCTTGGAAAGAATGTTGTGTGGTGTACTGGTGTGGGAAAACCAGGAAACGCACGAGTAGGTGAACTGGTCGCCGTGATATGACTGAACAATTGTTGAAAACGGCGTTTAACCCTAAATCAATCAACGAAAGCTTCTTACAAGCTTATATATAGAGGATATTACATGAGTGGTCATTCAATACGGAATTTATTAAACGAGTTTTCTGAAATTGATAAGAACGAGCCTTGGCGAGTTTTTATTAGTCGCCGGGCAGAAGCCCGCGACTTCTATTTTTAATAGCTTTTCGGAAATCACATGGGAGGGCGGCTTATTATTAGAAAGGAACAAATCTAGATGATTTGAACATATTACAATTGTGGTTGTTTACGAACACTAATAAATGACACATCTAAAATGAAATAAATATTCCGATTTTTTAATGTTTGCAGTTTTTTTTATTTCACTCGCATTTAAGTTTTTTGTCTTATTTACGAAGACAAAAGTGGTCCCTTCAAGACGTGAACCAACACCCCCTAATGCAGACTCTTATGTGTCATCATTGAGGTCAATTTCGGATTCTCATTTTAATAGCAATTTTAACTTACTAAATGTTGTTTTCATGTTCAAAGAGATGTCTTGATTTGTGTAGAATTCATTTAATAATGTTAATCCATGAATATCTAAAGTAGGAACTGTTTCTAAGCTAAATATAGACCCTATTCTGTTGTGTAGTTTCGTGACCTTTAACATCGATTTTCGCGCATGCGCATTTCGATATGAAAAAGCGAGTGATATTATTTTATTTTAGACAAGTACAAGACGAATGTTTGACGCAAAGCGTCAAAGAGAAGCCGCAATATTTCGTTGTACATGTAGAAATAAGAAAAAAAGAACATTTTTAAATCCACAAACAATAGAACAATTTAAACTGTAGACGGTAATGCTGATATATTTCTCCTTTTGAAGACTTTTGTTTTCTTCAAATTACCTCCCTTTAAAGCAATACCAGGATATTTACCTTGTGATTCGAATAAGATTGACAAACATTGAAATTATATGAATGAATACTATTATTTAAATAAGTAACAACAGCAAAATTAAATTTAAGCCAGATAAATGTGTACACATTTCGTTAATTTTTTATAGATACCCTAATGTATAGGTATGTATATAAAATTTATAAGCAAATGTTTTCTTTACTACGTTCCTAATGTTTGAATAGACTAAGGAAAGTCAAGAATACATAAATAAATCAATGCAGTCTTTTCCGGCGACATTGATGCCTTGCATCAACTTTCTCTTGTCACTTTTAGAAAACGAGTTTAATAAATTTCGTATTGAATGATCACGAATGTAATGTTCTTTTTATATCATAAATACTAATTTAATAATTTACAGCGCTATATCCATATAAACGTGGCTATAAAGCGCGCGTATTTACAACGCTAAACGTTACGTTATGACGTCACGTTACGTAGCATTGTTATTACACTAGTTGAATACGCAATTTATTCAATGGCTTTATTACACTCCGGCGACGTCATTTATGATATAATTGAAGATTATTAACTTATTATAAGTAAAACAGGAATAGTGTATATCTTGATGTTACAGGCTTGTGTAGGTAATGTGTCAAGTGTGCGAATGCAAATGCTGATCTGAATCTACACTGTTCACAAGTGCCACAACCCATGGACGGGTTCAACTAAGGTTTTCAACTATTGTCAGGGCACATGTGTCAAAGATTGGGCTTGAAAGAAAACGGTTAAATAGTAAAGGTGTATTTCACCGGCTTGTGAAGTTATATATTTAATTCGAATTACATTATAATACGGACTATTACAATATGAGACGTTCCACGAGAAAACCATTATAATGGACCCTGCGTAATGTATCGACCCAGATCAGCCCGGGCTGACACAGTCTCATGGTGGGGATAGAGGTATAGAGTTATGATTCTTAAAACAGAAAATCCACAGGAGGCGAAAATTGTCTGTCCGGGTTAGCTTGCGCGGCGTGCGTAACCTTATCCGGATCGATACTGTACGCAGAGTCCACAATGTAAGTTTTCTCGTGGAACGGCCTCAATTATGATATAGTTTGAAGCATAACGTTAAGCCAGTGTTTATGATATATATTTTTTTTTTATTATTATAAATTTATTACCCACGTACATAGGTTGCAGTGAGTACGTGGCCATTCCCTTTCAACCTTACACTATTGTGTGTTAGTTATATATATTACATAATTTGAGTTAGTACTTTTAAAATTCCTTGCTGTGTTTTATGATTAATGTCACACACTACACGTTGTCACCTCGTTTTAACCCCGCCGTGGGGATAAGACGTGAATTGGACATTTGTCTGTAGTTAGTGTTGTATCGTGGCGCAATGCCATTCGTGTTTAATGAAGTGATATCTTTTATTTGGAAATAATGAAGTTATATCTTTTATTTGGAAATAATGAAGTAATATCTTTTATTCGGATATACTGAAGTGATATCTTGTATTTGGAAATAATGAAGTGATATCTTTATTAGGAAATAATGAAGTGATATCTTTTATTCGGATATACTGAAGTGATATATTTTATTCGGATATACTGAAGTGATATCTTTTATTCGGAAATAATGAAGTGATATCTTTTATTAGGAAATAATGAAGTGATATCTTTTATTCGGAAATAATGAAATGATATATTTTATTCGGAAATAATTAAATGAAATATTTTATTCGGAAATAATGAAGTGATATCTTTTATTCGGAAATAATGATTATTTTCTTGGGTAATATATATGATACTAAAAACTTAGTTTGTGGGCAAGATGGATAACTTTACGCACTAAATACTTAGTTTGTGGGCAAGATGGATAACTTTACGCACTAAATACTTAGTTTGTGGGCAAGATTGATAACTTAACGCACTAAATACTTAGTTTGTGGGCAAGATGGATAACTTTACGCCCTTTAGAAAACATCGTTGTGAATCTTCTTCGATTGAAATGGTTTAATTTATGTGTGCATTGCAATATTAAGTCTACAATATCTTATGAATGGAAGAAATAAAGAAATTGTAATGTTTCATAGAAAGTAGACAAAATGGAACTTTTAGATTTATACCTCAATTGAAAATTAAAAACTTTTTGGTATTTATTGGTATTGATTAAATATATAGATAGAATCGACTGGACGTGTTCCTGTATAAGTCGTGTACCTACAGTTTGGATTAGGGAATTGAATGAGACTTTTAACCTGTGAAATAAAAGGAGCTAAAATGTGTCGTTGAAATAAGGGTTTAACTTTGGAATTTAAAGTACCGAAATTTGCCGTCTGCTAAAACTTAACCTGTGAAATAAAAGGAACTAAGATGTCTCGTTGAAATAAACGTTTAACTTTGAAATTTAAGGTACCGAAATTTGCCGTCTGCTAAAACAACCCTTTTCTACCTGCAGACGCATTTTGACGCAATAGCAGCAGACGACTTTTGAAAGCATTGTGGCCATAGATGAAATTGCCTCATGATGAGCAAGTGTTCCTTTGGCCACAATGTTTTCAACTTTATTTAACAATTAAGCTATCTTTTATGGAGATTTGTCCTGTTGTTGTCAATATGTTTTCAACGTCTTCTGCTGCAGATTTGTTGTATGTGTGAAAGGGTTAACCTGTGAGATAAGTGGAACTAAAATGTGTCGTTGAACTAAGGGTTTAACCTTTGAATTTAAAGCACTAAAATGTGCCGTCTGCTTTAACTTAACCTGTGAAATAAAAGGAACTAAAATGTAACTTTTGAATTTAATTTTTGTCTAGCCTAGTACTGGTTTGTTTACCCAGGAATCATGAATAAGTGAACTGTCGCCGTGATATAACTGAAATAATGTTGAAAGCGGCGTAAAACCCCAATAAATAAATAAATAAATTGAATTTAAAGCACTACAATTTGCCGTCTGCTTAAACTTAACCTGTGAAATAAAAGGAACTAAAATGTGTCGTTGAAATAAGGGTTTAACTTTTGAAATTTGTCGGCTGCTAAAACTTAAAGGATGCGGTGTAATAAGGATGTGGTGTAATTGTAGGGTCCCAAACGTTATGCTCACTAAAAACCCAGATGTTGTTCTAGTTATTGAACCTCTGATGTCAACCCTTTCCCACATACATCAACTCTGCAGCAGACGACTAATAAAACATCAGGGCAATAATATATTTTCCTTTTTAGCTCGACCTTTGAAAAAAAACGAGAGCTATTGTCATGACACTGGCGTCGTCGTCGACGGAGGCGTCGGCGTCGGCGTCCGGTTAAGGTGTTTTGTTTAGCTCATTTTTTTTTCTCCCTATCAGTTGAGCGTCTGTGCCGTACGCGGTGCTCTTGTTAAATTAAAGTATTATTATATAATTGAATTGAATTGAAAACATTGTGACTCATGAAGAAATTGATCACTAAAAGCTATTTCTTTTTTTGTAGAAATATTTTCAAATGTCCTTTGCAGTGAATAGAAATGTCCAAATGCGTCTCGTAGGTTAAAGGATAACAAAAAGTAATTTGTTTCAAAAGATAAAAACTTTCCAATTTGTAACATAGCTTGCAGACTCTGTGTTGTTTGGCAACATTCTGATCTTAGTCTAGTTCAGACTTAACCCTTTCCCTCATATAGACGCTTTATGACGCCTCTGCAGCAGACGGCTTTTTAAAAACATAGTGACAAAAGAAGAAATTACTCAAAACGAGCAATTTCTCCTTTGTTTTCAACTTTTAGTCATACGTTATCCATTCAATTATAGAGATTTTCCATTTTTTGACAAAATATGTTCAAAGTCGTCTGCTGCATAATTGTCGTATGAGGGAAAGGGTTAACAGATCCTCATCTGAAGGAGTTAAAGACATTCTTATAAAAAAACAGTGTAGGGTTAAGTTGAATTTAGAGTGTGTTTCTCTTATCAAATCTTTCTGGCTTGACCAATCTGTTTTTAAGTCGTTTACTGCAGTTTTGTAAAATGTCGTATCTGCTATAATTAATGCCATCGTAATATACATGAACATATCTGCTATAACCAATGCCATTGTAATATACATGAACATATCTGCTATGATCAATGCCATCGTAATATACATGAACATATCTGCTATAATCAATGCCATTGTAATATACATGAGCATATGATATGTCGTATCTGCGAACATATCGATAACAGTGTGCTAAAACTAAATGAAATATGATTAGTGAAAAAATTGAAAAAGATGTGGTAAATGAAGAAAGTGGCCATCATTTGCTTTCAAATGTCGTCTGCTGCAGAATCGTCAAATATCGTCTGCTGCAGAATCGTCAAATATCGTCTGCTGCAGAATCGTCAAATATCGTCTGCTGCAGAATCGTCAAATATCTAATGCTGCAGAATCGTCAAATATCGTCTGCTGCAGAATCGTCAGATATCTAATGCTGCAGAATCGTCAAATATCGTCTGCTGCAGAATCGTCAAATATCTAATGCTGCAGATTCGTCAAATATCGTCTGCTGCAGAATCGTCAAATATCGTCTGCTGCAGGATCGTCAAATATCGTCTGCTGCAGAATCGTAAAATACCGTCTGCTGCAGAATCGTAAAATATCTTATGCATTGGGAGATGGAGTGATCTATTTTCCCCCTGAAAAACAGAACCATCATGTATATTACGATGTCCTTTCATTTAAAAATGAAGACATTATTTCTGTTTAAAAAGGGATTGTGGGAAAAGACAAAAGACGCAATAATATACAGCTTGAAAATCAAGTGTGTTTTAAACTGTAATTTGACACTTTACAGACATTTTAGACCGTCATTATGTTAAAGCATTACACTATACAGGGTTGAGTGACATTGCAGCGAATAAAATGGGGGGGAAAAACCTGACATTAATTTTTATAAACATAATACCCAGACGCTTTCCCTCATATAGACGCTTTTTGACGCCTCTGCAGCAGACGGCTTTTTGAAAACATAGTGACAAAAGAAGAAATTACTCAAAAGCGAGCAATTTCTCCTTTTGTCACAATGTATTTCACTTTTAGTCATAGGTTATCCATTCAACTATGGAGATTTTCTATGTTTTGACAAAATATGTTCAAAGTCGTCTGCTGCAGAATTGTCGTATGAGGGAAAGGGTTAAAATTACTTTTGCGATTCCTAACTGCCAACTTTACCATGATATGCCGCAACCTTGGTAAAAGGGTTCTTGAAGCATTTTCCGTTTTGATTCATCCCTTTCCCTCATATAGACGCTTTCTGACGCCTCTGCAGCAGACGGCGTTTTGAAAACATAGTGACAAAAGAAGAAATTGCTCAAACACGAGCAATTTCTCCTTTTGTCACAATGTATTTCACTTTTAGTCATAGGTTATCCATTCAATTATAGAGATTTTCTATTTGTTGACAAAATATGTTCAAAGTCGTCTGCTGCAGAATTGTCGTATGAGGGAAAGAGTCAAGAAGGGTATGGGATTAAAATGTTCCACCAGAAGTTGTCCGTATGGATCTTTTAACCAGTTCACATCCACAGTCGCCTTTTGACGCATCTGCAGCAGAACTTGCACATGCTTAAGAACCTTTTCCCACAATGTTCTCAACTTTATACAATAATTCTAAGGGTAAATAATAAACGATGCGTCAAGCGATAGAAGGTCCTTGTTGCATATCAGTTCTTTGTATTCGAAAGATATGGAATTGAGACAAGTAATTCTAAATTTTCATCAGAACTTGCGTCTATGACTCCCAAGCTATAGGCGCCGAGCCCCGGTAGCTCAGTCGGTAGCGATGCGGGCTGTCAATCCAGGGGTTGTGAGTTAGAATCCCAGCTTTGGCCAACATTCTTTCCCGACGTTTGACAAAAAGTCATTGTGACCTGCGTCATTCGTCTTTCACCAATAGGCTGTTTCACAGTCTATGTGTAAAAAAGCAGCCAGTTGCTTGGAAAGTATGTTGTGTGGTGTACTGGTGTGGGAAAACCAGCAAAACGCATGAGTCTAGGTGAACTGGTCGCCGTGATATGACTGAAAATTTTTTGAAAACGGCGTTAAAACCCAATCAATCAATCAACATTGACTATAGGCGTACAGTGCTCACTTAACCCTTTCCCTCATACAACAAATCAGCAGCAGACGACTTTGCAAACATGTTGACAAAAATATGGAAAATCCCTATATAATAAGTGTATATTTACTGTAAAGGTTTTAAAAACATTGACACAAAAGGTGAAATTGCTCGTTTTGAGCAATTTCTTCTTTTGTTGCAATGTTTTCAAAAAGACATCTGCTGCAGGGGTGTCAGAAAGCGTCTATATGAGGGAAAGGGTTAAAGGACAATCAGAAAGTGTTCTACATTCCAGTGTGAATTATCTGCTTTTCTTGAACAGACATTTGGCTGTATGAAGTCAAGAGATGTTTTTTATAAGTTTTAACCTTTCCCAAATACAACAAATCTGCAATAGATGACTTTAAAAACATTGAGACAAAAATATGAAAAAATATCTGTAAATGAAAGTATTATAATAACTGAATAGATTTATAAACATTGTTGCAAAAGGAGAAATTCAGTTCACGACATTAGCAATTTGTCTCCTTTTGTCACAATGTTTTCAAAAGACATCTGCTGCAGAGGCGTCAGAAATCGTCTATATGAGGGAAAGGGTTAAGCATCACGGCCCCTTTATCGTCAGAGGCGTCCGTCATGTATATATGTGTATTGCAAGCAAATGCTTAGTGAGGGAAAGGATTAAGCATCACGCCCCCCCCCCCCCCCTTTTCGTCAGAGGCGTCCATCATGTATGTGTATTGCAAGCAAATGCTTAATGCGCACAATTTAACAGGACTGCAAAAAACGAAACCCGTAGGAATGTAAAACTCTCCCTAAACATGACGGGAAATGAAACGCGATAGTCAGATTTGTCGTTTTGTTAAAACCGCTGTTGAGATTTGAGATTTGAGATTTTAAAAAGATTCGAGATATAGTCAGGGGCGTTATCGCTTTTCAGCGTGTATATCACTGATATAATATTTGTGACTGGATCACATTTTAGCGTGTATATCGCGAATGTAATATTGTGACTAAATCACATTTTAATGTGTAAAGCACTGATATAATATTTGTGACTGGATCACATTTTAGCGTGTATATCGCGAATGTAATATTGTGACTAAATCACATTTTAATGTGTATAGCACTGATGTAATATTGTGACTGAATCACATTTTAGCGTGTATATTGCGGATATAATATTGTGACTGGATCACATTTAGCGTGGTAATCACTGATATAATATTGTGACTAGATCACATTTAGCGTGGATATCGCGGATATAATATTGTGACTAAATCACATTTTAGTGTTTATCACGGATATAATATTGTTACCAGATCACATTTTTCCCCAGTTTTGTTTTAGACTTTGATCCAGTACATCTGTTTTTGTGTGTATTTATTAAAAAAACCATTTATATTTATATCCTTTCCCTCATACCACAATTCTGCAGCAGACGACTTTGAACATATTTCGTCAAAGAATAGAAAATCTCCTTAACTGAATGGATAACCTATGACAGAAAGTGGAAAACATTGTGGCAAAAGGAGAAATTGCTCGTTTTGAGCAATTTCTTCTTTTGTCACTAATGGTTTTTTTTAAAAATCCGTCTGCTGCAGAGGCGCCAGAAAGCGTCTTTATGAGGGAAAGGGTTAATCGATTTGCAATAACGTTGAACATATCTAAACCTGATCGAACATTAAAAGCTAATACTTTGTAGACCAGACAAAGAATTAGAGAACTAGATCTCATTGTTTTCATTAATGTCTTTATTTCCGTACAACCGAAGCAGTAGGTATTTGTTAACCCTTTCCCTCATATAGACGCTTTCTGACACCTCTGCAGCAGACGGCTTTTTGAAAACATAGCGACAAAAGAAGAAATTGCTCAAAACGAGCAATTTCTCCTTTTGCCACAATGTTTTCAAAATTTAGTCGTAGGTTATCCATTCAATTATAGAGATTTTCTATTTTTTGACAAAATATGTTCAAAGTCGTCTGCTGCAGAATTGTCGTATTAGGGAAAGGGTTAAAAGTAGAAACATAGGTCATCGTCATCGATGAAGTTTCGCCGTAACATTAAATATGGACGATAGAACTTTAGAAATAATTATTATTTTGTAAAACAGGTTTTGAATGAGAAAATAACCATGCGCGTCATTGTAATGTCTATTGTCGTGTTGATTAGGCAATCCATGTGACCGAATAGTACATACTTGAAATTCAATTTATTGTAGGTTTTGTTATCGGTCTCACATACCTCAATGACGTTGTATCAAGTAAATACAAATAAATATCATATGAGATAAAGGTTTTTGCAATGTGTAAAGGTATCGCATTCTATTTTTTGTTGTGTAAAACAGGTTTAGAATAATTAAGCATGCGCGTCATTGTAATATCTATTGTCGTGTTGATTAGGCAATCAATGTGACCAAATAGTACATACTTGAAATTCAATTCATTGTAGGATTTTTATCGGTCTCTACACACCTCAATGACGTTGTATCAAGTAAATACAAATAAATATCATATGAGATAAAGGTTTTTCAATGTGTCAAAATATCGCATTCTATTAATATCAGAATCTAGCCCTTTACCATTTATTTATTGGTGTATATACTTGGCGGTACTTATAATTTGGATGGATAGTTGACTAGGGTCGGTCTCACACACCTCAATGACGTTGTATCAAGTAAATACAAATAAATATCATATGAGATAAAGGTTTTTCAATGTGTCAAAATATCGCATTCTATTAATATCAGAATCTAGCCCTTTACCATTTATTTATTGGTGTATATACTTGGCGGTACTTATAATTTGGATGGATAATTGACTAGGGTCGGTCTCACACACCTCAATGACGTTGTATCAAGTAAATACAAATAAATATCATATGAGATAAAGGTTTTTCAATGTGTCAAAATATCGCATTCTATTAATATCAGAGTCAAAGCCCTTTACCATATATTGGTGTATAT